>JABFPB010000172.1:0-51625 GCA_022817645.1 Ceratoteleas bidentatus
GCCAGGCATGTTAAAAAAATTAAAAAATCTTCTATATACAAATCTTTTATGTAGAACACTCTTAAATAGAACTACAAATAAAAAAATTTCACCACGACAGTTTCACAAGAAATCACAATAAAAAACTAAATCACAAATAACAAATAATGCGGAGTTTTTAAGTTTAGTCCTTTCGTTAGTTTTGTTAGTTTTGTTAGTTTCGTTAGTTTTGCTAGTTTTGTTAGTTTCGTTAGTTTTGTTAGTTTCGTTACTTTTTTTTAGTTTTGTTAGTTTTGTTAGTTTCGTTAGTTTCTTTTGTTTCGTTTTTTTGTTTTGTTAATTTTAGTACCAATCAAGTTCTCCTTGCTGTATGAACACGTATATCTCTAACTGTTCAAAAATTAATTAAATAGGTACCGTTAAATTGTAATATAGTACCATTCAGACAGCAATAATTACCATTGGAGTGGTAATAGTAACTTGCAATATGATATCGTAACAAGTTTCTACTTGTTATCACCGTCAGCCTTACTATTCTCTTCCGTTCTGACATATTTTTAAGAAACATGATTTTCTCACTCTCGAATTTTGCGAAACACGCTGATCACCTTTGCAGCGAATCCGCAAAGTGAATCACGATTCACTTTGCAGATTGCTGGGCGTCGCATCTGCCTTGTCTTGGCGCGAACGGGTGGCGCTTTGTCTCGGATTTGACGCGGCAAAGGCGGCCCGGCCCCAAAGGCGCGTTTTTGCCGCGCGTCACGCAGCCGGCTCACGCGGCGAAATTAAATTTTAATAAAACCCCGGCGGCAAAAAGGCCGGCCGAACAATGGCCCGCGTAATTATGCGATCGGCCTGGCAAAAACGCGATTGAGTGCCGACAGGCCCGCGTCCACAACGCGTGACAAAAGCGCGCCCGGGTGTCGTCATCGTCGTTTCGGCGCGTCATCGCGGTGAGTGGATCGCGCTTGTTTTGTTGCTCCGTCTAATTGCTTCGGTTGTCACGTTCCAGGACCGGCACATGAAGGACGCCACGAAAGGCCCGCAAATGGACTCCAGCCAGGATTACAACCTGCAAGTGGGCTACGAGAACAAGACGCACACGGTGCTGCGCTTCAGCAGGCAATACGATACGTGCGATCGTCGAGACTTCAAGATTACCGTAAGTTATCCACTTTCTGCATTCAGCGTTCGAGCGTACGCGTCGCACGTCCGACCTTATCGGGGGATTTGCGCTACATGTGTATTTATCCGCGTCCGTTCGAACGGACTTTTGTCTGGACCGGGAGGGAATGTCATTTGAATGTAGATGGTCGCGCTTCATCGCGACACGGTGGAGATAAGGAGCTGAAATGTTGATGGTAAGCAAAGGATGGGATTGGGATGACGATCGTTTGGAGAAAGGGACTTTTGCTAATGTGTTGCTGTTGCTTTGTCGGTTACTCGCTGGGCGTTTGTACCATTAGATTAATGATTTCAAAAATTACTTGAAAGTATCTGTTTTTTATGAAAAATACATTGTCGGAATTTCAGGGTCCAAATAAGATAGATGGATGCTGGGATAGTATCTAAGTTCCAACATCGTAGCAAAATCCCATTGGTTCTCCATCCAGTTTAACTATCCAGGATTTATTTACATCATCCTTGCACTTCTAAACTGTAGGGAAGCAGAATTTCAAATCTCTACCACGTCAAAGTTTGCCGTTCATTACGCCAGAAATTTATTTGCAGTTGCTTTCAAAGTTATAGCGTCTTGCTTGATGATCTTACCGACTGTTAGCATCGATCAAGCCGCTTAACGATTCCATCCCATCGCGAGTCGGCTTCCGCTCTAACCCGCGTAAAAATATAAGAACAATCCCATTTCGCCGAGTCGAACTTTTCCTAATTGTCCGATATCGGCTTACAAAGGCAGTTCTGCCAACCAATTATCGAACTGACGCCAGACACTTGGGATACCGGGCTCGTTAACCACGACGAGCAACCTCCATTGCTCTCGAACACTGACCTACAATACAAGCCGGAACTCTCTTCTCTTCGCTAGTGGCCTCGGAAAATTGACCCGGTCAGCTAGCGTCCTCCCCGCCCCCTGGCGGGGTTACCGGCATTTGTTAACCTTCCGGGTAAACGAGAATAGAATCTCGCTTACGTCTGTGAGTGACAGCGTTCTGGTTCCACTCCGTTCCTTCAACGTCTATTGCGGTCGGTCGCGCGCAATTTCAGTGCTCGCATGGGGCACCTCGAAGGTCCCCCGACCGCAGCGCCCTCGGTATCGTGTGTCAATAAAAATCAGCGGAGCGTCGTCCGCCACACTACACCTCATGCGAGAGCGCATTTTTGCGACGCCTTTGCTCTCTTTTTCCTGCCGATCCTTCACACTCAGCTGAGCACTCACTATGCAGCCAAAAACTATCGAATCCCCGCGGTCCCGAGCGAGTTTCTTGCTCCCCTCGCATTACACCACGTTTGTCCTTACATCGATGCCCATACTTTATTAACAACCAATCGATACCACGTTTCGCAAGACCCGAAATGCAGATGGCGCTCGGAACTGACAGAAGACGCAATCTAAAAAGCTACAGCTGCAGTAAACAAGTTATAAAAGTTGTAGAATTTTTATGACGAAACAAGTAAAGTGGAAATTGCAGTTCTCCTAAGTGATTTGTGTATGGATCACGTCACCAATCTCACAGATATCGTTTTCTGCTACAAAATCATGAGTGGCAGCCATATGTTAATGTTTATCAGAACTTTTTCTTCCAACCTGATTTTCATGTCTACGACCGGGAGTGGTCTCAACTCGGGGCAATTATTATACATTTTTCATCGGGCGAACGAACGTATACATGTCCGCAGCTGTTTACTCGGCAGATAAAAGTAACGATCGGACTAGTTTGCCGATACTGTTTGTCAAACGACCGTTCGCTTTGTAGGTTATAACGGCCCGATTGCTCTTATCTAATTCGCATTGTATCTTTCCACCGAAATTACGAGAATCCGTATACTTAACCGTCCGATTGGACATTTGCCGAGCCAACCGCGTATTGTGGGGCTTCAATTTTCCAATACCGCCAGGGCACCTCGGCATTCCGCGCGGTCCGAGTATCAATCGCACCGTCGTTCCTACAAGCCACGGCTGTCAGGGACTTTATCTGACGGCGTAATGAACCGGCACCGAGAACGACGTTTTTTTTCGCTGCATTTTTTTCTCGTCGTATCCCCTTTATCTTCGTAGGTGTATCTGCGCGATTAGACACCGAGGTTACGTCGCTCTGTCATCTGCGATCTCTCATGCGTGACCTCGTCGCGCACCTCGGCGGACGTGACTGTCGCGGGCCTTTCGGATGACGAAAACGTAGACAACTTTTTTCCCCGCACCTCGCCGGATATCGCTCAATCGCGCAAGCCGCTGATTGATCGACGGAAACTGCGCGCCATTGTTTAATTATGAGTCGACTTAATTCCCGGATACGACTTCATTAGGCGCAAACAATTAACTCGGGAAAAAAGGGGCAATTCAATGAAACAACCGTACGAGTGCATTTCTTTCGCGCGTCGAACGACACGTTGGAATAACAAAGAGGACGCTCACGTAACAGCCGCGTCGGTACACAATTCTCGCATTAACCTCGAGTGTGATTCCAGGCGGATGCAAGTGTCCTTTAATGGCGAATCTAACTTCGATAAGCGGACGCGCCGGAATGCCCGAAAATAAGCGCTGCGCGCACAAAAATAAGAGGAAAAGCAGTGGTACGAGGGAAGAATGTTTTCGGAATTTTTAGTCGCGTGATAGAACGAACGAACGGGAGCTGCATAAAAAATTTAGAATATTAAGCGTGGGATTAAAAAGGGTGTATGTATGGGATGAAGGAGCTGCTGAGCAGTTGATGGAATTAGATCGTCGGTTCAATAATACATTCGGATAGATTCAATTAAAGATAAAATAGAAGCGGCGAATTAATTGCGAGAAGGAATGCATTGAAACGCGCTATGGTGCAATCACGGATCGGAGAATGATCATCGTTTTTGCAGTTATACGCCGGATAATGCATTTGATCAATTTAAGTTGTCAGCGAATCAACGATATCGAGGACGTAATGTGAAAGCGGAAAAACGGGCTCGCTGTATCCCATGCGCCAAATACATATAACATCGAGTCTTTTTAACTGCGGGAAAGCTCAATAATGGAAAATGTCGGATGTCCCGGTTTGCGGCAATTATTTCAGGTACATATAAAATTAATTATATGAAATGTGTCAAGTAAATTTCCCACTTAGTCCAAGTTCGTCGATTCGCAAAATTGAACCAAGTCGAAACATTTAAAGGGGGACTAAAGCCTGGAGGCCTAAAAATGAGCTATTTTTTGGGTATTAGAAATAAAGTAAACACTCCGGGTTTTTGGTAGGTTGTAGAGCAACATTTTTCTTTCCTCGGAACATTTTTGTCGTCAGTATATATTGTTTTTCACCACCTTGGCAGCTGCATCCGTTGGCGATCTCCGGGATCTTGCCTCTCGCTGGTTTACAAAAAACTGGAACATCCTAGAACAACCGGACTTGTAAAAACCAAAACTAAATTTAATTCTCTACCATGCAGCGAAGGATTTTTTGGATATTTTAATTTATTGATTTTATATGACCTTTGAAGGTCGCTGTTTTAGGCGAAAAAATGACTTTTTATTTCAAATTGCTACGATATTCCAGTTCTTCGCAAACCATGAAGCCAACGACAGGCAACATCCCGGAGTCTACCCACGGATGCAGCTGCGAAGGTGGTGGAAAACAATACATATACTGACGATAAAAATATTTCGAGGAAGTAAAAATGTTGTTCTGCAACATACAAAAAACAGAGTGTTTACTATTTGTAATACCTCAAAAAATGCATGAAAATAGCTCATCATTTGGCCTCCAGGGTTTAGTCGTCAATTACGACAAAATTTACCTATCAAATTCTATCACTTGCAGTAAGCCGATTTTAACAGGAAGCTCGTTCTCGTCCCTCCAGTTAACATTCGCATGTCGCTTCCCACTTGCAACTTCCCGAACAAAATGCATATGACAAAAATCGACACCGCCTACGAATCGCCCTAAACTCAAAATCGGCTTCTTGGCCCGCGACCAAGCCCGTGCTAATCAAATGGCCGTCATCCGATGCGATCGGACGCCGGCGTCGCGTGACCGCGCGTCGAATCAATATGCAGCCCGCCTAACCGCCGGACTGCAGTGCACCGATTTTTGCCGACTGTTTAGCGCTAATCGCGTTACGCCGATCGATCCGCGTCAATTACCGGCCGGGCTTGTTTATCGATCGCGACCGCCCTCTGGCGGCCCTTTTTTCGCGTTTCTGAGGCTTGACATTCACGAACTTGAAAGCACGTCGACCCGCGCGACGCGAAATTTACGTCCGCATGGATCGCATAATATCGAGCTAATGCGAACGACAGTGAGAAATCCTATTTCTCAAGGCTCCACTCAAGCCGGTAGTGCTTCGTCTCCTTTTTGTCAGCGGCGTTCCCGGGGGACGAGCCGCGAGTACGGGAAACGAAATACAGTCCGCGCACACTCGGTGTGCCTTACAAAGTCGAAATTGGCTGCTTGACCCGTTTCCGCCTCTATTCCGATTCCATCGCCGAGGCCGGGTAACTAGTTTACTATCACTCGGTCCGGTCGTTACAGCGCTTTGAGCGACCGGAAATCGGGTTCGTGCGTCGCCACGCAGCTGCTGAAGAAGTGGCCCGCGAATGTGTCGACACTGCCAACCCTTAATCAGGTCACACTCATTTCGCAGTCGGAGGTCCTCGATTATTTGCATTCCTTCTGTTTGTTGGACACTTCGGTGGTGTTACACTGAGGTAAAGATAAAGATAACAAAGCACATAATGACAACAGTATATTCGTAGGATAAACGAAGGACTTAATGAGAATAGTAATTTTTTCGTGTGTGGAGCACACAATATTTTTCTCGTACCTGAATAAAAAAAACATTCATGTCTCTGTACGAAGGAAAGTTGTACATTTTCCGCCCTAGGATCTTTTTTCCGTCCAGTTAATTGCGCCCAAAGCGGAGAAGATCTACTTTGCACCCGTATACAAGAACGAAAAAGTTCATTTTTGCAGGTTGAACACAAAATAATTTTAGGTCTTTCTATAATATATTTATGAATGCTTATAAACATCTCTCAGATACCAACTCTAACAATATCGTTACTATTTGTCCCAACAATTTTTCAACAATCCCGCTGTACGATTTCTCTCCCTAATAACGCTCGAGTTACATTATGTGACTTGGCAAGCAAAAAAGGATTCAGCAATCCTGATCGGAGGCTGCGCCTGCGCCTGCGATGTCGTAAATATGTATACAGTCGCGTCAAAGGACGTCGGAGCAACGAACCCACTTATCAGCCGAGGCGGCCGATCTCATCGAAATGCGCCGCAGGATAAGGCCGAGCGCTGCGTCCACGTACGCTGTTTATCGTTCACACATGGCGGAAAAGCTAACCTCACCGAAGGAGCTTAACCGCTTACACCGAAGCTTAAATTAGGTGGCGTCGTTGCGACGGCTCGGCGCAGCGTTAACCAATTTTATCGCGGCCGTTAGACATGCAAATTAGCTGCATACAAAATCAGCTAATGTAAAGCGGAAGCGATCGTATTTAGGGGCGGCCAAGGCGTTCGATAGCCGGGTCATGCGATGCCGCGCGCCAAACCCGCGCTTTTATTATTTGTCTGCGCTCGTTTGTTACTTCGCGGCGATCCGCCGCAAGGTGGCGCTGTGACTGCCCAGAATCGTCCGCTATGAATCAGCGACCTTTTCCGAGGAAACGATGACCTTAATCATTCCTAATCCGGACGATGACGAACCACCGCGATTGCCAAAGCGCCGCGCATTTTTCAGCGCCGATCTGTCCCGTGATGTATCGCGCGCGTTAATCCCACGGTTAAATCCGCGAGCGAACTTGCGACTCCGCCTCGGTATTTCGGGGATCAGCCGAAAGGTCAACCGCTCCGACCACTTATGAGCGGTCGTCGCGGCAAGCGTGTCGCGCGGATTATAAATAATCCGGCGCGGCGCGTTCTTCATAAATCGGCGCGCTGCTATTTGCGGCGAGCAGATGTGGCGGACCACCCAGTCGTCTAGGTAATCGCCGGAAGCGGCGTTTGGCAACCACGACTAATTGCGGACAAACCGGAATTAACGTCCGTCGAATCGACGTCCATTTGGAAAAACGCCTTTCTTCGGCGACAATCGAGC
Source organism: Ceratoteleas bidentatus (assembly GCA_022817645.1). Taxonomy (NCBI): domain Eukaryota; kingdom Metazoa; phylum Arthropoda; class Insecta; order Hymenoptera; family Scelionidae; genus Ceratoteleas; species Ceratoteleas bidentatus. The sequence goes on from JABFPB010000172.1 coordinate 7,234, forward strand.
GACTTTGTCCCGAGATACGAGTGGACGTCGCCGTCTGCGAAGGTTCCCTCGTGAAAACGTCGCCACTCGACAGTCGTCCCGCGCACTTTTATCGCTTTATTTCTGGCCATTGTATTCAAATGTCGCGGGCCCTAAAACGCATCCTGCGTCCTCTTGTGCAGCTTTAATGCCCCAATTCGGAATAAGCCATTGTGTCGAATTACGCCCGATGAATGGTTAATTAGTCCTGGGCATCAGTCTGCGTCGACGAATCACATTTTTGTGTGAATTCGAGTAAGTCTGACAGGAAGGAAGGGTCCGCCGTTTCACTACCGGTCGTTTCTGCGAAGGTCTGCAACTGGAGGGAAGGTTGCGCGATTTCTCCGCGAGTCGAGGAAAGTGACACCGCGAGTTATAGCGTGCGGAATGCACGTTTTCCTGACCCGCAAATGGTCGAGCGGAGGCGGGAGCCTCGCCTACGCCGAATGAGCGCTGACGTTACTACAAATCAAGCTAAATGGAAGGATTAATTACCGATCGGGTCTGAATGTTCGCCGCGAATAAACACGTGCGTTCATCAGGCCACGCGGATTCGGCTGCCGGATGTGGAATTTAAGGGGCTCAAACAGCGAGTTCGAATAGTCGTAACATTTGAATGCCGAATGGGCCATTGAGAGGATGTTGCGGTCGATTTTCGACAGCTTTCGAGGTAGTTTGTTTCCAGATTCGCGAACCCCTTTTTCTCGTAGCCGCACTGAGAAAACCATGCTTTAATGGTTACAGTATGAGCTGCAGATGATTCAATGCAAAGTGAATCCATTACGAAATGTTTTCCCAGAGTTCCCATTGTGTATTTTTAAATCGCTTCATTTCATTTTCCACATGCTTCCCCTGAAAATATGCAGTTTATAATGAAGTGCTTGTCGAACGTCAAAAAACCTTTCTCTACCGACCAATCAATTTTCCTTAAAGAATCTGCGCAACATTCTTTCCCCGGTAAACACCGGCTAATGCCAGCACTCTCCCAATAACTCGTCGCGGAGAAACGACACGCGACACGACGCGCGATCGGTTTTTCCGCGATCGTCGTTTTTCGAACGCGAAATCGTATTAATTAGTCGTTTCGCAACGCCGCGGCATTGTTGGGCAACGCATTCCAGCGCGGGAAAGCTCGCCGAAGAATCGCCGCGGCGTGTCGCGCAGTGAATAATGAATTCGTCGAGCGCTCGCCCGCCGATAAATTAATCGCTAATAACGAGCGCTCGAGTCGAGTGGTCAGAAACGAGCGAGAACGGCGATTTCGATCGGCGAAATGCGGCAGTTCATTCGGGTACCGAGACAAAGGCTCGCGGGGCATTAAACCCCGCGATCGATCGCGCATCTTACATTTTTTACCGCGCGGAAACTTAATTCAGATATTTACTCCTTTCCCGGACGCGCGTCTAATAAAAGTTGCAACGAATTTCGTGTAGAGCGCGCGCCGGAATTGTTGCGAAAGTTGCGCGGCTATAACGGCAGGTATACACAATGACGGATTAAAAATTGACGAGTGCAGCCGCTCACGATAATTGTATGTTTGCGCGGCACGTTACGTACATCCGAGTTCGCTGACTCGGCGAGTCGTCGCGATCAATTTTGCAGATCCTCGCGGTGCGACGGCGCCGCGCTTTTCGTTGATTTTAAAAACTAATATTTTAATGCCACGACGATCACGCGAGCCGTTCGGCAACTCACTCTATTAAACTTTTTCGCTTGGACGAAGTTGCGCGCCCGACTGGCCGTCCTTTTTTTCCGCCCGCCTTTTTCCGGCCGCTCCTTTCTTTTCACCTTTTTTTATCAAAGTGCACATGACTCGTCCTTGCAGCGCAGTGCTAATGGGATCGGCTGCAAGTTCGCTGCAAGTTAACTCCCCGGTGACTAGGTAAATACGTGCCAGGTATGACCAGATAGATGCGCCGAGCACGACGCGCGAGTTTGTCGTATCGGTTTATCGAGTTCCTGCCGATGAAGCGGCAAAAGCTCGGGCGCTGCGCGCGCCGAAGGTAAAGCATCAGCGCCGGCATTAGTACGGATTAATTGCGAAGGGTGCGAAAGCGTTATTGCAAATCGCGGTGAATTGAAAGTTACGAAGGCAGGACCCGCAGCGGCTCTGGGACAATGGCGAGAAACAACGGGGGCCTTAATCGAGGCTCCTTTCAGTTGTTAAGTGCGTTAGCGGCGTGAAACAAGAATTTTGGGATGGGGAATTCGCCATGGGGAGTTGCATAATGTTTTTTGCTAAGAATTTCCTGAATTGTTCCCAGAGTTTCGCATCCAGAGTTAACAAATTTTTCATAAAAAAAACCTATTTCCCAAACGAAACACAATACGTGTCAATTACTATATTACTAAAATTTACCGTAAATTAATCTAATTTTTTACTTAATTCATTATATTCGTTTGCCTCATTGCAATTCTTTTTATAACTTGAACAAATAGCAAAATCATCCTAAATATATCTGAATTACAAAACCGTGATTCCGGAAGCAGCTATGCCAAAATTTCGGCTACCTTCTTAATTCGGGATTTTTGCGCAAATTTAAATTTCTAAAAGAAAGGCGTATCCGTAAAGCACGTTCTGTAAGCAAATGACGCGATGCGAACGGCGATAATGACGAGTCTATAAATTCGGGCTTCGCGCGACAAACGACACGGCCCCGGATCTAATTGCCATTGTATTCGAATGGCCGCGTATCATAAGCGCAAACTGGCGCGGCCTGAATGGGGCTCGGGTTACAGATGGTCTCTCCCCGCCCGTATCGCATTCCGGCCAAAGTGGCTACATTTCCGTGCTTTCGCGAGGCGCGCGGCCGGGGAAAAGGGACTGTGAAGATTTACCGCCGAGTCGGCGAGCCGCTGAAAAACGCAGCCGGAATAAAGGCACCGAGCACCGGCCCGGAGAAATGGAAGAACAAAATCGATCCGGCCGCTCGATTATAACGCCGCTTTGAATTCGATTATGCGCTGGAATCTAAAGACCCGGTGCATTAGCGTACAATACGCCGGGCCGCGCAGCCACGCCGCCCGGTTCCGCTCCGGCGACGACGACGCCGAAACAAATAACGGACAAACGCGCAAAGTATCCGCGGCATCGATTTAATTGACCGAGTGGCGACGTCTTCGAGGGGTCAGAGGTCAGACCGGAGAACAATGGGAAATAGAAAAGGTATTGAGGAAAAAAGTGCAAAGTGCCTTTTCGAGGTCTGGTTTTGATACATTTTAACATGACGGAAATGTTTCATTGGTACCCATAATATATAAAAACAAATTATTCAGTTTTGGGAACAAAATTCAAGCATTGTACAAGTTTTGTTACAATGCTAAAAAATATCAATGGTTATGGTAATTAAGATTTTTTCTCCGAAACGAAAGGTTCACTCTGATACACCAAAGTTTCAATAATTTCTGCTAATTTTAACGCACACTTGATTTTTCAGTAGAGTATCCTCTTAATTCATCTAAAAACTGAATTGATGCTGTTATTTTCCGACTTTACCACAAGCGAAAATGGGGGAAAACAACTTTTCCCCAATTAAGCCATCCCACATAAATTATACCACTCCAGACGACTCCCATTTGAATAGCCCCGATAACCGTCCTCTTTTCTCATTAAATCTTCCCGACAGTCCCCAAACTCACCTCCGAATAATTGCCCAAATACACTGCCAGACTTTTCCTCTACATCGTCTAGAACCCTCCCTCCCTAAACAACTATCTCAATTTCATCGATACTCCGAGACAGCGGCGGCCCTTAAAACTTGACCGGAAGAACGCACGTCGAGACCCCTTGTTACGTGGAGTTGCGCGCGGACGTCGTTAGCGATCGCCGTCGTCGTCAGCCTTACCTATCCAATTCCGGGGAACGGCGCCCAATTGTCCCGGGCCAAGTGGCGGCGACCCCGACCCGCAATTGAATTTCGCCGATCAATCGGGTCGCGCTCGCGTCCGGTATGACGGACGCGGCGACGATTTATCGGGTACTCGTGAAAAGTGCCCGGGCTTTTCGCAAATGAAAGCGCCGTCGATTTACGGCCGACCTTCGTGCGCGGCAAATGAAATTCACGAGGGCGCCGCTCGACGTCGCGCACACACGCGAACCACCCTCGCTTCCGCCCTTTTGTCTTGTGCGACCTTTGGCCCCGCGCGGCGGGGGTCCGGCGGCGTGCGCGAGTGCATTTTGTGGTTCGCCGGCGATGTTGCGATCGCGCGTCCAGATTACGCGGCAGGGTTGCCCCCCGAAGCGGGGCCCTAAATTAGGCTCGGACAACGCTTTTAAGATTAGCGCGCGCTCGATAAGGATAACTGCGTGGCGGTTTAATTGCGAGAAGAACCTGACGTGGAACACGGGTAAACCCCTGGGGCTGAAATTTACGGAAAATTAGCATTCCGCTGGGGAGGGATCGCCCGGGTTAATCGCGCTGCGTTCCGCAACCTCTTTTCATGGAGTTGCACGCGTCACGCCGATACCGCGTAATCAAAACGATCGTGATTAATTGGGCGCAGTGCATAAGTGGGTAGTGATAAAATTCGCGCCTTAATTCCAGATAAATGATGAGCGAAACGACGAAATTGCGATGGGGATTGGAGGTGATTAGTGGAAGTTTCAGGGATTGCTGGAAATCATCCCCTTTTTTCCAGGGAAGTATCGCGAAAGAGAAATTTTTTAGACGTTGCTTTGGCTGAGAGGCTAATGTCTCCGTTACATCACCACGGAGTTGTGGGTTCAAATCTCCATGTCGACTTTGTTTTATGCCAATTTTTTTATGCCAAAATGCACATTTGTTCACTCTGGATAAGAAACTGTTGTGTCTTTGACATTTATACTCGTTGTACTTGGCCAGAGACACTACCGTGTCTTTTGATTCCTTTTGTACTTGGCCAGAGACACTGCCATGTCTCTTGATTCCTTTCGTTCTTGGCCAAAGACACTGCCGTGTCTCTTGATTCCCACCATTTTTCGAATCTATTGAAGCCCAGTTTTGATAAATTCGTTTCCCTTATTGTCTTTCAGGTTACCCCCAAAAGATCTCTACACTCCGTGCCCAACATCCGTCCCTTACGCCGCCGGTCGATTTTTCGTGGCTGCGTCGAAATTTACACCGCCCATTACTCCGTTCGCAATTAACCAAGCTCGCGAAAAGCATTAAGCCCCGAGCCTATCGGCGCTCGTCGGCGTCACTGGCGCGTCTTACAAATTGCCGCAATAAAGCATCGTCGGCTTCATGATTCATCCAAGATTAAGCTTAATTTCCTCATCTCCATCTTTGTGAAGCTCGTCGGTTGCGTGGCTCGAGTGCCCGAAGAAGTCATTACGGATATCCTTCTTGAATCATTGCGATAAGGAGGGGGTGGGCGGGTCGCAGAAAAAAGTGCGGCCCGCGCTACCAAATCGAGCGAGCCCACGAGGACGTTTCCGTCGATAACAGGCCTCTAAATCGGACGAAGATAAAAAGTAATGGCGCCACGCCTCTCGCAATAACGCTTTTCTCATTTGGCCCTCCCTCCTTTCCGCAGATTTATCACGAATGAAATATAACGATACGCTGAAATTGAATTGGTACACTCGTTATCTAATAGATACCGCCCGCCTCCCCCCTCAATTATCTCGCACGTCACTCCTGTTTATTAAGCCCTCTCGCCGCCTTTTTCGAGCCTCTTTTCGCCGTAATTCAAACGGCACGCACGTCCCGCGCGCGCAACCCGCACGTACGCAATTTATAATTTCTGTCGGAAGGTACGTACGTTTGATCTTATATTGATGCAGCTCGCGCGCTCTTGGCGCCGATCCAATATTGAAGCCCCGCCATGATGTATCGCGCTACGTGCGGCGACAGCGCGAAACGTATCAGTCAACGTAAACACGCGAATAAAAGCGACGTCCCGTCGCATTCAATTTCGCCCTTGTTACCGCACACTTCGCTCACCGCGACCTTTCTTTGAATGTTGCAGAACGACACGATACAGGTGTTCTGGCAGTATCATAAGGACGAGCCCGTCTCCGTCGCGGGGATCCTGCCGGTAGAGGGCGTGATTCGTGGCTCGCGACCCCTGTACCTCGTGCAGAGGGACGCGCAGCCCAAACGCAGCTCGCGAAATCACAAGGCGGAATCCGCGTTGCAAGTCTGGACCATCTCGAACCAACAGGTAAGTTTTTTAATGCAATTTCACCGATGACGTTATTCAACTGGAAATTGGATTCGTGAAACGAGCATATGTCGCAAATTTTACGATATGTATAGTAGAGATTGACATTTTGGAAGTATTGACGATGGCCGGAAATGAAGCCAATAATGGTAAAACGATCAGTATGATTTTTTTGAGGATGTGTAAAGAGAAAAATGAAAAGATGTAAGGTGTACTGAAAAATATAGTTCAATATACATCGTCCATTTCGGATAGATAGATACATTATTTTGTTACATTGTTGTCATTACAATATTGTTTTGCAAGTGTAAGTCGGACTAAGCAGGTTGTAATTCCTTCAAGTAGACATTATCTCTTTTTTACTATACAGATGCTAAACCTGGCGAAATATTTTTATGTGAATATTTTTATTACTGTCAGACTTAAGTTTGACGAATCCGTTTTCAGACTAAATCTGTCTCCGAAGCCCTAAATTAGTCTGATCGTTCTGACGGCGTATTTGCATTCGTGCAAGTCGAGCTTAAGCGGTCGATCAAGACCGGATCAATTTCGCGAGCGCCACAGGCCTATTTTGTCGGAAAATATTTACCAATCGCGTTACGCCCGCGTGATGACCAATTAAAAGCGGCCGGATATTTTGATTCGATTTAGACAAGAAATAACGAGTCCCATAAACTCGTTTAAGTGTGTTTCGGTTGAGTCCGTTCGAGGAATTGGGGTAATGATAATGACGATTTCGAGAAGAAAAGACCTGGATGCTTCAGAATGATTATATTACTCTCTTAAGTCGCACGGGTTAATCGAGTAACGGTTCGATTCCCGGGACGAGAATACGCGAAATTGATAACTCTCGAATTTGCGTCTTTTCGTGTCCTTCCCCGGGATTCCGCTGAAAATAAAGCAGTTTGAAGATAAATTGGTAATATCGTCATTCGGAATTACGAACATTTGTGTCACGCGAATTCGGGCTAATCGTCATTAATATTACCGTTCGGCAAAAGCGCTAATGAATTCGCCGAGTAAATCATTAGTCGGTCCACGCAATAACTCGCGATAAATAATAATTCGGTTATGCGCGACGGTTTAGCGCGCCGTAATTGGCATCGCGACGGCAGCTGTCGATGCGTAAAAAAGTAATTTAGTTATGCTAACTATATTCTAGATGCGTCGGCTAAATATTGGAGTTATCAAGCCGCGAGGTATAGGCGCACGTGCACTGAACAAAGTGCAATTGTGCTGATGAAAAAGTCGCCCAACTTCCTCGCGCGCGATAATTAAAAGAACCGCACGTTTTCGCGTGAATTCGCGGCGAATTGATTGAGCTGAAGCGAAATCATTAACCGCGATATCACGGTTTCCCTGCCACGCAACATTTTTTATTCGATTAAATGTTTTAATTATTTTCTATTGTGTTTTATTGACTTTATATTGTTCCGTGCGAATATATGCAGCGAATATTAGAAAAGGAGGCGGTGAAATGATTACGTGACGTAAGCGCGGTGAAAAACGCTCGCGTGCGCGTGACGATTTGTTGAGGATGAAATATAAATGAGGATAACTGAGGAAGTGTAAGCGGATGCGGTTGGAGGTAGATCTCGAATCGGATGACAGGGTTCGACTAAATGTGTTTATCGATGACGATAAAGTGAATCTGGCTATTAACGTGAAACGGCACGGGTTGTACGTGAGAATGGTTGATCATGCAATTTTAATGCTCTAACGGAGCTAACGACGAGGAGGATAGTAATGGGTATCGCCGATAAGACAATAGTACTTTAAGGGGAGGCCGACTGCAATGGTTGTAATCTGCATTTCTTAACGGAAATGTCCGATCGTGTGATGTAATGTTGATTTTAGTCTGTACCGTGAGTTTCGACGATAAATCCTCGCGAAAAATTGTGTTAATCTTTTTCAAACTGTAATAAAATATAAACAGCTTTGGGCTTATCTTTCATCTGAAACTGTATATAGATCAACAAATTAAACAAAAATCTTTTTAATTTCCTGTCTGCAGAAAAAAAAATTTTTTTAATTTTGTTAATTATTAGTTAGATAAATTTAAAAAAATAAAAAATTTTTTTTTAATTTTCTGCCTGCAGAAATTGTATCTGTATTTCAAAATAACTTTTGAGATTCAAAACTTCTTGCCGTTATTTGGTTACTTTCTACAAAGAAACCAATTCCTCTTCCTCCCAGAATAACTCTCTCGTCTCTCCCTAACCTACTCCTCAATCACAGTCGTGTTTCCCACTACATGCCGTCGCTTAAAAATCGGTCGGCGATTGATCGGCCGTATTAGCAATTAAACGACGGCCGATGCGACTTAGGCCACTAACAAACGATTCAATTAGCGGGCCCGTTGCACGCGCGCTGCTGTCACATTAATTGTGTCCGGTCGCGATCTCGTTCGATTTTCATTTCCGCGACGCTCATTCGTATTCGCCTCGCATATCGCTAATTACACGTAAGTCCGCCGCGACGTGGCCCAATTTGGCCGGAATTAGCATCGCCCGATCGCGCGATAACCCGAAACTGCGCTAATGAACGCGCGCTTTTTCCTGGCCGAATTCGCCGAGTCATAAATCGGTTGACAAAAATCGCGTCACGTGCGCGTCGCACGCGTACTTCGCACGTGACGAAAACACGCGGCGAAAGGAAAACAGCGTTTTCGGGCTAACCGCGACACCTGTCGTATCGCGCCACTTTTTCCACATTTGCATGCCGGCCAGACTATGCAAAATGCATGATTTCGGCTAACATTTTTTTAACTTACTGCTGCGGCTGTTTGCGTTGCAGTTGCGGCGACGGTTTGGTCGGCGAGGAATAACGCGCGAGTGTTTTCCCCTTTTTTTCATACTTTATTTTGTGGCGTGGTGTTCCAGCGGATCATTCCGGCGAGTCTTTTTGCGGGGATGCGTGGAGTATTCAAATTGACCGAACTGCGAATCGGTCGTCGGCTCCGCGGGTGAAAAAAATTGTGATTGAGAGATTTCGAGAAATAAGGCAGAGAATGGCAGAGAAAAAATTTATATTACTGTCATATGCAGTATTTCTTTCAACATATGTGTGTCGGCGCATATCGGAGATATATTAGTTTTCAAAATATACTGTTCTACTATCGCATGCGTGTAACGTAGACTCTCAGAAAGCGTTTTGCTTGAGCAAAGTAAATCTTACTAGACGGAAGATAATTATAGTCTTTATACTTTATCCAGAAAATTCCGACTTCAGACCAAACTGTGAAGATCATGATCAAATCTGTCTTATACGAAGATAGTGAGCCAGTGATCAAGAGAGTTTTCAATCTTTATGAAAACTGTTTCAAGTCAATGAGGTGTACCGATATCGTTTTAAACATCACTGTCTTAAGTCAAAACAGTAGTAAGAAACTATTAGATTAAGGTAACTAAATCAGAACACCGTGACTATTTTTACTTTATCCTAAAGGATCCCAATCCTTAAACGGTTTATTGCACGTTTAAAGTCCAATAAACCTTCAATGAACGTTTGAAACGTTTTGTTTCGTTTTTATGGGTGACTTTCCCCAGTCGAAGGTATAGATCATCAAGATCAGCCATTTTAATGATAGTCCAACGTTATAGCCCAACATTCCCTCAAAATTACAATCATTTTTCCGTCGTGCAATCTCGAAAAACCAACTTGACGATTGGCTCGCGACCGCGGAACGTCAATCGTAGCGACGCGACTGCACGTCGTACACGTCCATCATCTCTCGGCCGTGAAAAAGGATGAAAAAACGCGCCCAGGGCATTATCCTGGCGAGAATCCCGAAGGCGGAAAAGTTATAAATAGCCCGCGCATTTATTGCGCCGCTGAACGCGATGTACCGTTGCAAAGCAAATACCCACTTTTTGCCGCGTGTCACGTGAAACTTGCTGGCCTCAGTTAGCAACTCTATTTTCTTATTGGGGAAGTCGACGCGCAGTTCGGATTCGACACATCCGAAATTGCGATAAAGTTTAAATATTTACGGCGACTCGGGCAGTGGTCGATCGAAAATGAGGATGAAATAGATCGCAGGGTTGCGGGGGAGGTGAAATGATTATGTAATAATACGGGATTCCCGGGTCGTCGGGCGAAATGCATTTGCCTTCGGGCCGCGGGAGAGCTTTTCCATTTGTCGCTAAAACGCTTTCGCTAGCCAGTTGAACAATAAGTGTTGTTTTATTGACTTATTAATATTTGAGTTCATTAATGCGCGAACGGATAATGGAGGTGTTTCGGCGATTTTATTTTCGTCCAGTTTAATGGCTAAGGGAAACGCCGAGGAACGGGAAAAAGGCGACTAATTGGGGATAATGAAGTGTGACTAATGGAATTGACACTTTTAATAACGAGTCTTCGCAAAAGAGGATTAAATATTACGTTGTTGAGTCGGGTTTAATACTTGGCAAATTGTACAAATCACATGCGTCTGCATTTTCGGCAATATCGGCATTTTTGCGAATAATTAGAAAAGAAGTAAAACGCACGTCTGGAAACTTTGAAACAATGAAAAAACTGAGAAATTGTTGAACTTTGGTATTAAATTTGCTACAATTTAATGCATTTTGCCGAACAGTTTCACAACACAATTAAAAGCTACAGCGTTATTCATTTTCGCCACAGTAACTAAACGTGTAACATAATTTGCAAGAATTTTATCCAACGTGCACGAACGAATATTAATACAACAAATTAAATGTGATTGAAATTATTTCACATGATGCAAATATGAACGCTGCACTGTAAATATTGATTCAACGTGAAATGTCGCGGGCGATAAAGCAGAAGTGATGAGTAAAAATTGGTAAACACAACGGGTACAACAAATTCGACAAATTACAAGAAAATCAAGCTCCGTAAAATGCGGAATTTAATGTACGCAAATTGCGAAAACCAATTCGCCCGAACGAAATTAACACCGAATCACAGTGGGAAAGCGTTCGCGAGCGGCGACAAAACGTGTCCGATTATCTGCGACGAAACCGATGCGATAAAGTGAATAAGACAAACGCGCGCGGACGACAAAGGAGCGGGTTGGCAAAATAACGACGCCGATAAGAAATCGACTAAAGATGATAAATCGAAGAGGCGGAAATGAATATGATAAATTGGGCGCGATAAAGCGACGCGCGAAAAAGCGCGGCATAATAACGTCGGAAGCGGAACGCGCGCGCGGCATTGAAAAGAGTAAATACGCGAAGAAAAATGTCCGCCCGGAGTTTTGTCCGGACGAACAAAAAATGTAAGTTCGAGTTCGGATTATATTATGCGCTTTGTGTACGATTGCGCGCGACACACGGCTGGCGTGTCACGCGCGCGCAATCGATGCAAATTTATTCATAAATGCCGAATTATTCGCGCGGAGTCGCCGACAAGTGTTTTGGCTTTCAAAGGGCCGAGTCCCGCGAGCAAACAGCCGCACTTGGGTTCCCGGATGTTTTCTGCGCTGTCAAAATCCGACCTTTTCGCCGCGAGATAGACGGGATAATCGAATTGGCGAACCGCGTTATTTGATTTGCCCCTCGCGTCGCGCGCCCCCAACGTCACGGCAACGTGATAACGAGCACGGGTTTTAGCGTTTCGCGTCGCGACGCGAAGAATGGGACGTCACACGTCCTGTTTGCCGTTAATTTGCGTGTATAAATGCCGTTTGATGGCGAGTAACGAGCAATGCTAATTTTGTTCGACGTTTTGTTCGTTTGGCTTATCGGCGCGATAAGGCGGCGTGTTGTGAATTTCGGCACGGAGACAGGGCAACTGAATTGCGAAGACATTTGTTCGGAGTGGCAAAAAGTGGATAACGCAGGGGTTATTGTTTTAGGTACGCTTGCCGAATGACCAGGACACGCTACGCTGGTGCCGAGTGGTGCGGATGCCGAATATCGATAGGAAACATCACGTGGTGAAGGTAAGAATCAGTTAGAATATTCTCTGTGAATCGATTTCAAATACTAGTCTTGTTTCACCATATGTTATTAAACCGAAAGTACCTTGAAGACAATAATACATAAAAATTCCTCGTGAACAAAATACTGTATTCATTCAGGTGCCAGATTGTATTCAAATTGTAAGCAAACTGTTTCCAGACTGTAATTCAAAGTACGTCCAGAGTCATTTTAGTCTGGATATAGTCTGGGACATGACGCATGCCAGATTTTATCCAGACTGAAAGGGGTCTGGATACCGTTTGGATAAAGTCTAGCATGCGTCCTGAGCCAGACTATACCCAGTCTAATAAGAGTCTGTTTGTAGTCTGGATATCTAGATACAGTCTGGATACAATCTGGCAGTAGTATATGTGGCCAGACCGAATCTAAATGGAAGGTTTTTAACTAGGGATGTGAGAAGAAAAACCTAAACTCAGATTATCATCTTTCTTGAGATTCACTGTTTATATAAAGAAAAATATTGTCCTACCTTTGTAACTAAAACACAAAATCATTTAAAACATTCGGGACTGCAAACATGTTACATTACATATTTCGATCTTTCCTCAAGTTAAGTCTTTGCATTCAAAGTTCCTTTACTCTCAAACATTGTCATAATGTTTTTATCATCATTTCTCAACACCCACCTACCAAAACAACCAACTACAAGTAAAATCAAAGCACTCCCATCCAAGACTGAAACCACTTCAAAGACTCCAAGAAATCTCTCAAGCAGTGCTCGAGTAACGAGTCCCGCGTTGCCTATGACTCAAAAATTAACGGCAATTAAAGCCCCTTTCGGCGTCGCAAAACTGCAAATCAATAACTCGCTTGTGAACGCGATCCCAGCTCTGGGGGTCCGGGACTCGTGTGTTCTCGTGGAGTTTCGATACGCGAGTTTTGCGAGTTGGAGTCGGCCATACGTGACCCAACTTCGCAAGTGGCGCTTCGTCGTATTAGCGAGCAACCTCGTTAGTTCGTGGCTTTACTAAACCCGCGTGGTGTGTTTCCGCGTCTTGCAGTACGAGCCCGTGATCCAGCCTGGGAGCCAGGAGTACCTCCACCACATGATACTGTACGAGTGCCGAGGCATCGAGGACAAGTTGGAGGCCGCCGCACGGACCACCGGGGAAGACTGCACGAAGCAGAACCGCTCGGTCTACCAGTGCAATACCATGGCCGCTACCTGGAGCCTCGGATCCGAGGTAAGTCCACAGGCACATTAAAATGTATCACGACTACACGCGCGCCGCCTATCGGCGTATCGAGTTTTCAGTTCCGTGTGGTACCATGCTGGAAAAAAATTCTGGTTACCAACAAGACTTGTCCATTTCTTAGAAAAAAAACGTAGGTTGGGAAAGAGATTTTTTAGTTGAAAATAAAAAAATGATGACCATTAGTGTTGTCGGTATTGAGCTTCAAATAGTAGCTTTTGGGATTGTGTGATTGGTCTAATATTTTGTGATTGTCGTTTAATTTAAATATGGTTAGTCTACAGGCCAAAGTGTTTTAATACCCATTTTTGTGTGTTTTAAAATGTTCCAACTCATATCTCATTTTCTTTCCGCAATATCCCCTTTTTACAAAACTCACACTAATAATTCAACATCATCGAACCCATCCCCACTCCCAAAAACCCTCCACCAGACACATAAAGCACATTCCACCAGATACCCCGGTATCCACATCAAACCCACCGCGGACATATTCCTTAATCATACCCAACCGATCTCTCCGCGAGTTCCGAAAGCAATCGTCCTCCGCGAAATAAATTCCGGGCGCGGACAAAAGAATTCCATATTCCGCGCACGCCGCGGGGGCCGTCGTTTCGAAAATTTGCGAACCCGCCGCGCAAACTTTTCGGCGTATCCAAACCCCCCTGCGTCGTCGTAACTCGCGAGATGAAACGACCGAATCAATCGGCCCGCGTTCCCGAAATTCGATGAATACATTACCGCGGCGAAATAAAGGTCCCGATCGTGCGCGGCATGCGCGACCTCGCCACCCAGACGGTCATTGCCGCGCTGAAATATTCAGCGCCGACAAATGGCGACGGTTGATCCGCATTTCCGGCGGCTCGCGTGACCGGAAACGCGAAAAACCGGGGGGCGCGCTCGCGCAACGCGGTAATGAATTCGCCTTAAGGACGAGGCGAACGAGATAGCGTCGACGGCGGTGCTGGGCCGCGCTAATGCATACCAATGCGACGCGTGTCTGCGCGGCACGCACGTCGCCCGGGCGTTATCCGAGCCGGTGATTCGCGCGATTCTGGGTTAATAACACGCTTTTATATGCGTTCCGCCCGCCGGATTAGCAGTGCGGGTGTTAGCAAATATTTGTCAATCGATCATAATGCGAAATTTCCGCTCGACCGAGACTTTTTGGGTCACGATGATGCACGGCGGCAATTACGCCAGAGCAAGAAGGATGTAATCGCGAGCGGACGGTTTAATTGAAAATTTTTTCGTTTTTTGCGGTCTGATTGAAATTTCGGTCGGCGAATTTTAATTCCCCGTGTTTACGAGTCGAAAGAGGGGGAGAAAGCGTTTTCGAAAAACTGAAGATCGTCCTGAACTCGAAACTAGTTGAATCTGAGGTTTGTTTGCCGACAAAACCCCGCAATAATTGCATTTCACAGGCCGGCGACATAATTCCGAAATGTCACACGACCCAATCGAATCCCGTCAGCTGATTAATTTCGGCCGCCACTCGTAAAACACCATCGACTCCAAAAACCACTCGTGCCGAGTCCACAGGCAGTGTCAATTCCGGCCCTACCACCCTGCGCGTGTAAAGCGCGCTCGTAACACGCCACTCGGAATAATCTAAATGCATCAAACCGTAATTAAACGCAAACGCAGGCTGTCCCCGAAAAGGCCGATTAAAGAAAAACAACTCGTGTTCAGCAGGGCTCCTGGCGGAAATTGAATTAGCAGGAGTGACACTAAAAATAACTGCGACTCCTGGAAACAAAGAAAAGGAAAGCTAAGCCATCCAAGATTTGAAACCCCACAAATCCCCTTGAATATCGCGTTGCTGCAATCTAATCCTATCACACCTGATTCCACCCTACGCGCACACCCTGGAAAAAGAATTCTCCTACAATCCCACTTGAAGACATTTAACTTCCACGTATTTCTGCTGAGAAAACAGTCTGATTAAAATGTCCTACCGTTACAATAACTACTATTTCATGTACGTCATCTAAGCTTATCAGTGAAGACCTGCCATTCCTTCATGTTTATACACTATGTTTATATACTATTCGTTCCCAATTATCATACCTCTTCCATTCGCCTTATATTTTTATTTTTCACTCGCGTGCAGCTTTGTCTTCAAAGACGAATCGTAACCCTTCTTCTTCCTTCTTCCCAGGGCTTCAACTACCCGCCCGAGGCTGGCTACGCGCTCGACCCCAAAAGCGGACTCCGCTACTACATGCTGGAGACGCACTACACCAACCCTGAACGCGACGCCTTCATCACCGACAACTCTGGTCTGCGATTGCTGTACACAGACCGAGTTCGCACCCACGACGCTGGGATCTTGTCCATCGGTATCGATCCGAACTGGCGGCACATCATCCCTCCAGGTCAACCCGAGGTCATCTCCGAAGGCCACTGCATCTCGCAGTGCACCGGCCAAACTGTGCCCAACAGCGGCATCAACATGTTCGCCGTGATCATGCACACCCACCAGCTGGGTCGGAAGGTGCGGCTACGTCAAATCCGCGACGGCACCGAGATGGCTCCGATCGTCGCCGATGCGAGCTACGACCCCAACTACCAGGAATATCGGCGACTGCAGCGCCCTGTGAAGGTCTACCCGGTAAGTGGCCGTTCGAGGCGGCACAAGCACAGTTTAATCCTTCCTGGTCTGATTAGTGAGGTGTCGGTTCGATCGAACGACGGCACTGAGTGCCGGCGAGCGCCGTGGCGGTAACTTTTGTCGTTGCTACTTTAGAGCTCTCTCTGTCTCTATATATATATATATATCTGGGTCTTGGTTTCCTTAGAGGTGACGGTTGTGGTGAGCATGGTGCTGCGCTGCTGACTATTGCTCGCGAGATGAGCCGCAGGTGTACATTGCGTCCACTCGCTGTTACAGATACAGTGTCCTTTTTGCTGTAACACGCGAATGACAGTAGCCCGTTGCTGATTCGAATAAGTGACACCTGGCACAGCAACCAAATGTCGCGGGGATCACTGTCGCCGCGATTACGCGTGTCTGACACTTGGCGATTACCTGCGATGCACACTGCGTAACGTCGACCCGTGTACACGCAAGGCTTTGCATGCGTTCCGCATCGACTTCTTTATCTTTCTCACGCGGTGTGTTGGGAAGGCAGGCTGGCGGGGTTCTGGACTGGTTAGGGGACTGTTCCTGCCAAGCAGCATGTTTCGGTGGAAGTGGCAAATTTGGTCGACCGAACAGTTTCCTGACCTTCAGAAAGCAACATTGGCCTGACCGTCAGTCTCGTTCGCCCAGTGCACTGAATTTACACAGATACCTTCTACCCATATTACGTATATATGTACATATACATAATATACCATATACCTTGATCGTAATCAGCTTAAAGGAGATTATACCTCGTACTTCCGTAATGCCCGCTGGTCGCTGTTGTGTCGCTCGATTTCCTGCCATTCACGTCCAAATACCATAATTCTGTTTACAGGAAGACCACTTGATCGCCGAGTGCACTTACTCCTCCGAGACCCGCAAGACGATCACGCTGGGCGGCTTAGCCACGAGGGAAGAAACCTGTCTGGTGTCCGCGCTCTACTATCCCCGCATCGACCTGTCCCTCTGCTACTCGTTGCCCTCGCTGCCCACCGTGCTACACAGTCTCGGCATCGAGAAACTCGTCGAGTAAGTCTCGCCCATTACCCAAACTAAATACCTCTACCAACCCGGAGTGGCCCCCTATCAATTGCATGCTCCCAAAACTACATCGCCCCCTCTAACCTCGCGTTCCATTTCTCTTCTTCTCCCTTAGGAACTCGAACCCCGTCATGATCCAGGAACCCCCGGAGCTCAAGGATATGACCTTCGAGGAACGGCTCATGACCTACGACTGGACGTCCGGTTTCCAGAAGTTCCAGGAGGCCATGCACCTCGGCAGCTTCAAGCCCCTCTGCTCCAACAGTAAGGGTCTGCCTCTCCCGGACACCAAGGCCACGATGGAGAGCCATTACCCTCGGATCCTCCATGCCTACCACGAGGCCAAGCCTCCGTGTTCCCGTAAGCCCTCGCGCAACAAGCTGTCGATGTTGCTGAGCGAGGACGACGACATCCGGGCGCCGGTCGACCCCGAGTCCGACGAGGCGAACGCCGTGGAGCGGGGCCAGCTGGTGCGCAACAAGGTGTCGCGAAGCAGCGAAGGCCCGGTGGCCGGAAGCTCCGGCGCCAGGGCCGCGTCAGTCGCGCTGCTGGTCTCGATCCTCGTGACCGCGTTGAACTGCAGGTGAACCCGCGTGTAACCCCGAGGCGACTTGTTGCGGTCGCCGGGCCGCGTTCCGCGAATCGCCCGCCCGTTCGACGGGGGGCCGACTCGGGGCCAGGGGGGTCAGGCCCCTCGCACACACACACTCGTAGGCTGTTGATTTGGCGGCGCGCTCCGGCGCGCGCTGCCGCTGTATATTTTGTTGTCGACCCGAGCTTACAATCGCGGCTTGACTCTCGCGTGTCGGCCGCGCCGCTATCGGGGCGCGCGCATCGCCGGATCGGCCGCGACGCCATCTCGCGGCGCCGATAGCGCCGGTCACGACAGCGCGACTCGAGCGACGATTGTATCTGGTTTTTGTGTATAATTCTGTACAGTTTTTATTCGACGATAAAAGGGTAAGAGGAGGCGGACGAGTGAGCGATGGGATATAGATATGTATATGCATATATGTGTTACGTGTATGGACGTAGGGCGCGCGCAGAGTTATATATATTATATATACGCGTGAGGGCGCGCGGTTTTGTTTGTCTAATTTATTTCTTATTTAAGGCCCCTGTAAAGAACCGTCACGATTTGTTGTTGATGCTTTGTCGTACACCCACACGCAGTCACACACGGACACACGAGACACTTCACACGGGGACACGTCCCATTTGGGGGGAAAGCGCTTGCAGATAGTGTTGCGCGATTGTCGCGCCGCCGTGAGAGACTGCGCACTTACACCCGACTCGCGAGACGACCAGAAACGTTCAATTAACGCTCGCCAGGACCGCACGACGATCCGTATCGTTTCCGTGGCGCTGCGCGCAGCCATTGATTTTGCTTCTCTATGATTCGAATATGTGATACTAGGTAAATACGTGCGACGTGTCAGTTCCTTTGTTCCCTTGGTTAATCAAAACGAACGCGGCGACGCTCGGGCACGGGTCGAACATTGTTGTTGTTGTTCTTGTCGTCGTTCGCTCGCCGACACATCGGAGACCGAGTTGTTCCTAAGTCCGAAACGGGCAGCTCGACCGCGGCCCCCACCCCTTCCCCTTTTCAATACACAAATCCCATATAATTTTTGTACATAACCGCGAGGAGAATCGCGAGAACCCGAGCGACCAGTCCGGCCGCAGGAATTGAAATGCGGCCCGTTTCCGAACTCGCCGAGCTTTGACCCGAGGTCCCCGCAGTTCGCCAGCGCAGCAGCCGAACTTTCGATGTGAATAGAGCGAATTTGTGTCGCGTCGCCCGATACACTGTTGGAGAGCGGCGGCGGAAAAATACGGGGGAGGGGAACAGGATGCGACAGCCGGAAGGAGGAGAACGGACTTGATTCAATAGATATTCAATATGCAGTAGTTATATTTTAATATTTGATACGATTGTACGTAAATGTAATAGCGCATATGTGTATATGTAGCACAGTAGGCCAGTCGAACAACTACGTCCAAAGACGAGACGAGGAGTAAACGAAGCGACAACGCGAGTGCCAACCACGTTGCCCTGCGGAACAAACTTTTTCGAGAGTCTGGGTACCATATCAGTTTTGACGATACCCGCCCGTGCGACCTTTTCCCGCCGGACGGGGTAACCCCTCTATCCAACGCCAGCCCCTCTCACTCCCTCCATCCTTCTGTCTCCATCTTTGATACAGTCGCACCCACGGAGAGAATTTTTTAGCTCCAAAAGCATGGTCTGCGAAGCTTAAAAACACGAATTCCTTTCACTGCAGGAGAATGCGAAAATAGGAAGAAGTTTTCAGGAAAGAAGATATCGTACTACTTTAGTTGTTGACTTAATTCACAGTACGGTATCGTAACTCTTACAATGTCATATCGCTGGTTACAATATAAACTGCGGTCTACCTAGAGTATCGTTGTCTTACTGTAATATCGTACTTGCATTTTCGGTAAAAAAATTGTCTCCGTGCAGAAACCATACACACAAACACACAGAAGAACACCAACACACCCCAAACTCGCCTCTTCGTAAAATCGATCGTCAACGACAAGCGTTCTATTAAGTTTGAAGAAATTTAGCCATTGATTCGTCTTGTCTGGCTCGATCGGTGTCCGTCGATTTTACGACCGGGCAGACATTTCCGCAACTCCTTCGGAGCCGTCGTAGCTTCGTTCGGCGTCGTTCGAGGGTTCAACTAACGCAAAGTAACTACTGTTCATCGGGAGAATTCACGATCGGAAGAATTCGGCAGGCCGAGTTACTGTCGGTGATATGATCAGAACAATCACTACGGGTGTCGCGCGGCTCGTCGGGTCTCCACGTTCCGGGTCGATGTGTGCCATGAATTTCGACGAGACCCGACTCGCCGTTGCGACACTCGCCCCCGTCCCGCGGCGCTTGCAGCCCCGCGGCCCCGACATCCGCGAAGACGTTCTTCTGAGCATCCGTTCCGAGTGGCGCGGACGTCGAACGGCTCGCGAAAATGCGTGCCGGCGTGGGACGTATGCACTTTTCCCGACATATCACTCGGTGAATGATTTCGCGCCGCCCGTCCGGAGGGAACGAAAAAAAGAAAAAAACTTTCCATCCAGAACTAGAAAAATGATTTGGCACATTTAACTAACCATTATTTGACGATTAGATTAATTAATATTGAACATGTATTGACTATTTGATATCAGTGGGACACGCTAGACCATCTGACCAATCTTATTTTAGTTGACAAAATATCGATGGCCTTAATCGGTAGACCCATGACAACTAAGGTCGCAGTTAAACATTTTTTTTAAATCAGCCAATCATTTTTCTAAGTCCACATTCGGCTACAGTGTACAGGCCGGCACGTTCTCACAATTTTATTTATCTGCGGCGATCGCGCCCGAGTTCCGGTTCCCGGTTCCTTTGCTCGTTATACTGAATCTGCTGTCCAGACAATACCGCGATTTCGTCGCGCGATCGATCGGTGTAAATACACGGACACGTCCGTACGCAGAATCAAAAGACAATTTCGTTCACCAGCAACGACGACAATACTGCGGGAGAAAGCGCGCGACTACGCCCTCTTAAGTTATTTGCATTTGTTAATTTATTTCCTAGTGAAAGCGACTCGGGCTCAGTTTGCACGGAACGAGGCGTATTTCACGCCCGAAATTTCGGGGATCGATTCCGAGTCGCGGTTGTCCGCGCGGCGTTTGTATATAATTTGTAGGCAAATCGGGCGCGAGGGCCGTTTGCGTTCGACAGCATCCACTCGGAATGGCGTGATCTAGTCGACTCCCGGATTCGCGTCCGGGGAGTCATCGGGGCGCGCGTCAGTGCTGAGCAGTTGGCTCACGCTGGAAGCGCGGCGGGGCCAGGAAAGCGCCTCTGTACGTATTGTATGTCGAAGTCATGGACACGAGCGTGGATGTATGCGTGGCAGGTTTATGTGAATAGCAAATGTGTATATAGAAGAGACCCTGTATATAGCCATAGATTTATGTATGGATCCGATATATCCCGATAGGTATACCTACCCGCCATACCTACCACGAACGACTAGCTGAATAGACTTTTCTAGTTCTATCGTTTTCGTACACGTAACATCCGCTCTATCCTTCCGAAAAAAGAAGCAAATCTTAGATTTATACCGATCTAGGTTTACATTAACGTTAACGATTAAAATGATACTACATTATCATCAACATGGTAACAAATTGTATTATATTTTATATATATAAATATGTAAATGTTTTTTTATACGCTGACTTTTATTCACCCTCCCGTTTCCCGTCCTAGAATTTAATCTTGCAATTAAACAAGTTGCGGTTTTTTTGTCATATTTTGCTGGTTATCAGCAGCTTCAGTGTTTGCCGATTTCAACCGATTTCGACAGTTCCGCCGATGCAGGTAAGTTTTACTTTTGCTCTTACAAGCCGACCGATCACTTCCTCCGAAAGTGGGTCGCGAATCCGGAGCTTCCGTCGCAGTTTCAGCGACTCGAAAACGAGACCGTTAATTAACGTGCGATCCGTCACCGAACGCGAGCATAAATCTCGGCGCGGATCGTTTCCCATGCTACCGAATCGCGAAGACGGCGATCGTTCATTAAAAATAATTAATTCGCCGTTGTCGTTTTGCAATCGCTTAATTTTACATAACAATCCTAATTGGAATTGAAATGAGCTCTTTCCTCTGCCGGTAAGCGAGAGAGTAAGCGAGAAAGGTGGATCGCGCGTCGGCGGAAACGCGACGCGCTTTTTGTTTGCATAAGTCCCATCGATTCGCGCCGAACAATGCAAGTATTTCGCGAGACTGATAATTATCTGCGACGCCAGGCCCGGAGGAAGGATTGCGTCAAGCGGTCTCGCTTTCGCGTTAACGAGCCGCGATTGCATCGGCGCCGCGACGATCGAATCGCGCGCGCTTCCGCGCAATCGAGACACTTTCCGCGGCTGGGTTTGTCCGTAATCCGGTCGCGAAAATGGGTCGGCTGCAAAATCTGAGAGTGAGAATATAGCGCAGAAAAGTTTGGCAATTAAACGGATAAGGTTGTTTAAATAAGAAAGATGGAAACAATTAAGTTTTGTTATGAGATCTTTTATATGCGGATATATTTATTTTTAATATATTTATTCAGGAAATATAATGATGTTAATTCACTTCCTAAGAGACTCAATTCAATGAAATTTAACTTCACTGAATTTGATTTCATTCGTGATTATTCCGACATTTCTACAAACAAAACTTCATTCAAAATAATAGACACTTCATGAGAATGCAAGGCCATTTTCAAACTCATTGAATTTCTTATTAAATGTAATATTTTGTTATGGATTAACAATTCAATTTACACTTTTAATCCTACCAAAAAATGGTAAAAAGATACCTTTCAAAAAACGTATTTTTTTGGACCTAAACTACTTCAACTAAAAGTAAAACGAATTTTGTTTTCATTAAAAGGCTATTCACTGCTCTGACAAAAAAATTCACTTTTAAGAGTTTACTGGTTCACGAACAAGTCTCGGTGGTGTGAATCCGCGATCAAAATTAGCCGGAATCCGCGACAGGCACGACTTTTTGCGACGGAATATGCAAATTCGGCGAATCGAGGCTCCGCGGTTGCGAAACGGCGGAATTTCGTAACGTAAGAATTTCGCGTTTCGCGCTCATTTGGCGTTCTGCGTTTGTCGTCACCGAACGCCGCAACCGACGTAATTACATTTGAGTATAAATCTCAGCTGTATATTACACACAGTATTTAGCCAACTCAGCTGTTGCTGGCAGCTCGAATTGCTGCTTTCCCTTAGTGCCGGATTACATTGCAGATTAAGCAAGCTATCCAAGTTCCAATCCATTAATGAGCAAGTTTTCGCCAAGTTCGCCAACTTGGTACACGTGCGTATTTGCGACTACCTTATCAAACTTTGACGTTTCTCGCAGTAACATCGAAAGTGGAATACTCGACATTCACCACCTTTCAAATTAGTTCGACTACCCCTTTCGAAATTTCGCGCTTTGAACTCGCGTCTTCCGGACGACGACAAAAGTGTCGGGGAGGATTGGAAATTGTCGTTGCCCGAGGTCGGGACGAGTCAATCTTGTCGGGAATTAAACGAGGGACAGGTTTAGAATGTTTCCGATAGAGAAGGGATATTTAGGTCAAGCTTTAGGAATATAGCACTTCAGTTGCGAAATGTCGTGTAAAAAAGCATCAACTCGCATTATCTGATTGGAAATGTCTGGCCATCAGGTCAAAAGTTAATTACACGTTAATTACAGCACGCTGGTAGCCATTGGAAAAACTTCCTTCTGTAAACTATTCATTAGAGTGAGCACGAATTAATATCTAAAAGTGCGCAAAAGCAGACACATTCGCAAACAAGCATTTTTCCAATCGCCGATAATTAATTAAGTTCCATTAATCATCGACAATTTTATCGCGCATCTCCGGTTCGCCAATTAATGTTTCCAGTTTTCACGTTCAATTAATTATTTCATATCGACCCCGCAACGCGCGCAACTTTTTTCGCAAAAACACGCATCGTCGGCGACTTTTCGTCCGTAAATTCGGCAGCGCATCACATCGCACGAACAACATAATGATATCAGCGATAAATTATAAATTATATAGCAATTTATCAGTATCAAACAAGGCCACGCGTTGCGCACGACTTCGCTCTCGCGCGCATTTAAAATAAATCAAAAGGAATGATTACGCGGCGCAAAATTGCGCTGTCGCTTTGCATTGCAAATCGCAAAATAATCCATAACAAAATCCGGCGGCGCGCGAACTTGGCGCACTTTTCCGCGAGATTAAAAGAAAATTCGCGCGCCGCCGCGTTCGCACACCTGTTTTGCTAATCGCGTTAAAAAAGTCATCGCGAAGAATTGTTGCAGTTGAATTGCAATCCCGCGTGGGATATTGATATTAATTGTCTCCGTCAGCGTTCTTTTCGCGCCGCTTCCCTCGTTTTTTTCCTCGCGCGAACGGAAGTTCGCCGTTGCAGTTTTATTACAGCGTTTCATACTCTTGACTCGACGCTTTTTTTTCTTCCTTTCTTTTCGTCCGTATTATACCGTGCAATGTATGTTCTCATGCGGCAATAAACCAATCGCCGCGCTCGGTTACGGAGCGGCGATAAATATTCGACGGACTAAACGGGAGCGACGCCTTTCAATGAAAACGCGATTGTGTTTTGGACTCAAGTCGGCGCTGTTGATTGAAATTTATGCCCGCCGAGGGCTCCGGGCCGATTGCGTTTGGATTACGCGATTGACTTTTTCCACCGTCGACTTGTAATGGTCGAATTACTGAATGAGCGAACGAATAGCAGGAAACAATTTCGCAATGCTACAGTCCGGCCAAACAGCAACATTTCCGGCGCGTACGTTTGAAAAAAAGTCGAATCTTATTTGGAATAAATCGAAATCAAAATGCAAAAGTAGGTGTTTTCTTTATAAATTGTTTTAAAATTGCATTCAAAATTTAAAATGTATTAACAAAGTTGTAAAACACGAGAATCAACTGATTTACACAAAGCATTTTTTATTGGGATATATAAATATATATATATATTTATATATCCCTTCAGATATTTTATATGATTTTTATGTAAAAGTTTATAAAATACATGTTAAAATGCACATGTTAAAATAATGTGAAGTTTAATAAACAATTTGACTTATATTACATAAGATTTCTCTCTCCAATAACAGAACCTAAAAAGTATCGCAAAAAACCACAACAAAACCGTGTTTTTGCAGTGCAAACAGGGTATCGCGCGCGCGACATTCCCCGAGCGATTAACAATTTTCGCAGTCGACTTATCGCGCTCGCCAACCGAAAAGTCGAATCAATGAAGCAACAATCAATCACCGCGCTCATAAAAGCGAACAACGCGGAATGAATAATCCGCCGTCGGCGAGAACTGGGCCATTAATTAACGATCGCCGGCCAAATCGGGCGCGTCTTTTTGCGCGCTCCTTCGGCCGCGCAATTCGAAATAACGGACGCCCGCGTAAACTTCTTGCCTCGGCAATAAACCGCGTTTCCATTAACGTTAATTCGCGCCGCTGAAAGCACGTCGATTCCATCCTCGCGGCCGGAAATGGGGCGTGGGCGAGTTCGTTTTGTCCGCGCGGACTTCCGTTTCCGCATTTCCGCGCGAGATCGAAGACAGCAACACTTTTTTCTTTGACTAAAATTGCTCGGATGATCCGTGATGGAAACAAGTAAAATTCGATAGACAGTTTCAGTCACTGCGGATACAATGTGTATCCGTTTCTATACGAAATGAAACATTATAAATAGATTTTCATAAGAAACCGTTTTCATTATAACATTTGTATGAAAACAGTAATACTCTAATTAGTTTGTAATTTGAGGGAAAAAAATTCTGTAAAAACCTGTCAGTTGAACGAAATTAATACAACAGTATTTATGCAGGTCAGTTTATCATTTCAACTTCACAAGTGCTACATCATGAGTACAATTTAATACGAAAACATGTGATTCTGCGATAAAAAATACAAATACTGCTTTATGCTCATCTCTTTTTACACAGTAATTACGAGATAATAGACTGAATATGGATAACTTTTTGCAATTCCGATTCTAACTGTCATTTTTCACGAGACTGACGCTTCCTGTTTTTCACTTCGATTATTTCGCGAGTATTAGTCAACGGACGTCCTGGAACGGAGCCCGCGCACCATGACGTATTATCGCGATGAGTTCTTGAGGTTGGCTGCGCGCGAAAAGAATGCAGGACAGGGCGCGAGGCAGCTTGGGGGCTCCGCCGTCGAAATTGTTCAGGCGCACATTTGCATGTATGTGCTGCACATCGATAATCAATGTTACGAAAAAGAAGGACGACGCCGAATGGCCGAAATGATAATACAATGGCGAGCCCGGCGTTTGGCGGGATTTATGGTAATGGCTCGTCGGGTAATTCGAGTTTTATTTCGTCAAGTGGCCCGCGAGCGACGACTTCGTTGCCAGCGCGAGCTCGGCCGAACCTTTTGTCCCCGCTTCCTGTATCTTTCGTTCGTTTGAAATGCGCTGGGGAAAAAGGTGTTTCGAAGTGAAATACCGCCCTGATAGAACATCAAATTGACATATACCTAATATATGTATAATATACGTATGTATGTATCTATTTTTTGTATTAATGTCCATCTAATTTATGTATAATATACATCTTGTTCTATCGGTTCGTTTTGTTTGGTATTGAACGAATTAGTCCGGTAATAATCTGGAGTATAGAACATCGTCAGATTTCCTGATTAAAAAACTATCCGAAATGAACAGCATTCATATAACTGGACGATTTTTGCCCAAATCGGTTAAAATTGTTGTAGTTTAATTACGGAGTGTTAAATATCTTATCTTAACTTCTTAACATAGAGAACTACTTTTCAATTAGTTACAAAATATTTTTTGTCAATTTTTAGATACTTCAAATGTAGCACTGCATGCTCTGCACGAAACAGGAAAGAACACAGTTTGCAAAGCAGTTACGTAAAAATCAACCTCAATATTGATAACGTGTGAATGAATTTCAAGGAAGCACTGCAGAATTAAAGCCGTCCATCAGCCACCTAAAAACGTCTGCTTCCAAATTTCCGCTACTGCATTCCGACAATCTCCAAAGTACCGCGAGGCTACATTTTTACACCGACTTGACGTTACAAAGCATTTTCAATCCATTTACGATCATAGCTCGAACTCGCCCGACAGCCGGGCCGTTCGATGAAAATGTTTTCTTTGCTCTTCGGACGCGCAAAAATGTTTTATCCCGAATTAAATTTATCTCCGCTATAAAATACCGCCCTTCCCGTCTCCACGTTTTCTCCGTACCTCTGCGCCCGAAATTAAGACACCCGATTTGACGCCCAAATCGAACGACCTTAATTCCTTTGCTATCAAACGCGCCGCGCAACTCTTGCCTCTGAATCGCCATTAATCATGCCTTTTCCCAAGCGCGCTGTATCAATAACGCAATCAGTTACAAAGAAGCAGCGCAAATAAGCGAATTATCCCGCGCGGAGTGACGTCCGTAAAAAATGATAAACTGAAACAAATTTATTCATCCCGTGGCGGCGCATCGTTTCGCGATACCAAATTGATTTCGTAATGTATAATTTCGCCCCCTTCCGTTCGCCGCGGCGGCCATTATAAAAGAAATGATTATTCTTCGTACGGCATTAAAAGTTTACATCTGCCGGAGTTTTTTCCCAGCTCTAGCGCGGCCCGAACAATAAACGGTAATGTGCCGCGGAATTGCGCGCGAACTCCCGTTGCCCGTTCCGAATCGAGAGTGGCTCGCGAAAGGACCGAGAGGTCGCGGTAATCGAATCTCATTAATCCGGCATAACTATGCGTCGACACAAAATAACGCGTGCCAAAGTTCAGCGGCGGATTATGGCCGGGGCATAAAACGTTCGTGCGCGCGGGTCGTGCGAAACGGTGTTAATGGTCAATTGAAAATAATTGTGTCACAAATGGAACGGAATTGACCGGGAGCGGGCACCTTCGCCGGAGCCATTCATAAAACGAGTGCGCCGCGATCGCTATTACGGCGAATGAAAGCCGCGTGCAAATGTAATTGCTGTAAATAACGCGACGTGCGACGACCGGGATAATATTTGCGGGAATTAGGCGCGTCTTCGCGCAAACAGGCGGGGCAAGATTTTGCGACGTGCTTGGGACTTTGTGTAAATGATTTCGTGAATGGCTTCGTGGAAACGAGATTTTGAGGAAAAATCAGGGCGAATGTGTGGGTTAAAATGGGACGTTATATGCTCAGGGAGGGAAATGGTTGGCGGGAATTCAGGAGATAACTTTTTGATGGAGAAATGTTGGTTTGTTCGAATGTGAGAAGATTCATTAAATATTTCTATTATAGTCGCAAAATGTTAGTTAAAGAAGTAGCGAATTTTTTAACAGTGAAAGGCTGAAGAGTTGTAAAACAGATTAACAATTTGGGTTTCAAAAATTCATTTTTTCAAGATTTCAATCATTATTATGGTAGAAGAATCTGCGAATATTTTACAAGTTGTATTTCATCTAAGAACACTTCTCAGAACATTTATAGCATCTTATTTGAGGTTGGCCTTTTTGTTTTAAAACACTTATAAAACACTTACAGGTTTTTACCGTGGTAAGATAATACCGAATATGATAACTACTAGTCGCAAACAGGACAAAACACATTCTTCCCCTACTCAGCGAATCCTCCAGTCTAAAATTCCACGTAGGCAAGTGGCCGAAAAGCAAAAAAGCTGCTGAAACATTCGCCTCAAGAAAAAAGTTCTGCGTGAAAAAAGTTCGCAGCTTGTCGGCGGCCGGCCCAACTCCAATTATCACGAGTCGATCATAAGTATCCATAAACCACTCTTTCCTTGCCTCCAACTAATTAAACCCACGGAACAAAGGCCGTGATCCGGCATCGAACGGCCGTAAACCGGCGCGCAATAAACTAAGTAACGTGTTCCGCCGACAAAAAGCCGGACAATTTATAATAGAATCCGCCGTGACGCGGCCAATTTGTCGTGCGTCTGTATGCAAATAGTCACGCGTAAAGTCGCGCATACATTAGTCGAATTCGTAATTGCGATTGCGCTGGCGTCGTTTGGCGCGCAATTAAAAACACTTCGTTTCATGGCATCGCAAAATTAGCATCAAACGTCGGACATTAGCGGATGAAAATGCGGCCTTTGCAAATCGAACTCGTTATTGGCGCCTAATAATTCGCCACCGGGCGTGTTAGGCCACCGATTTTACGGCTCCAGATGCGCGAACGAAATTCATAACGAATTGCCGAAATCGGTCCCGGCTATGCGGCGAATCGGCCAAATTACACGATCGCCAAATTACGAGTTCGTCCACGCACTTTGCCCTTGAATTCGGGCCATAATTAATTCTTCGCCGACGACTTTCGGCTAAGAATTTACATTATAAAGTCTCTTGTAAAAATAGACTCTGATATAGTTTAAACAAGTTTGGAAGAGTCTGAAAAAGTGTGAAAAAAGTCTGAAAAATAGTTTAAAATGTCCCAATTTTGACATTGTTTCAGACATTTTCAGACCATTTCGTACCCCTGCAGACTTTTCTTGTCTTTGCGTATATAGAGAAAAGATAGGACAATTATGAATATAGAACAGTGGTCTGAATCTTTCAGACAAAATTTTTTCCGACTTTAATTTGCAACTTTATCAGAAATTTTCAGAAATTTTCAGACTTTCCTTTTTTACAATTTGAATTATCCGATTTTTCGTGGGACAAGTTGAAATAATTGGGAGTATAATCGCTCGAATTACACCGGTTGATTAATTGTAATATTAATTAGGCTGATCAATTATCGCGTATGATTTTCCCGGAAACACTTGCATCGAGATTAGCGATTTTATGGCCGGCTTTTATTGACGCGCGCGACGATTATACTTAGGTGAAATTACGCTCGCGGGATAATTGTGTTGTTTCGGTTAATGTGCGGATAAATGTAAATGGATAGTTGAGAAAGATCGGGTCAACGAGTGTGGTCGGATGTGTTCGAAGGTTTACGGAAAGGCGATTACTTTTATGAAAGTCGTTGTTTAATTGAATAGTTGAATGGACGGTTAACTTTTATGATTTACAGGAACAGATCAGCAACCAATGTCTATTATCCTTTACTGCGAGCGATTTTCCCGAGTATTTTAACTAGCCGCTCGACATCTTTGTAACATTTCTAAAATTTGACAGTCGGGATTAATTTTTAGGTATTAAGGTAGTTTCTTTATTAAGTTAAAATAATAAAAATTCGATGCAACTTTAAATCTGGTTTATTTCGAGGCTAATATTTGATCCCCAAATCTCCAAGCATTTCGACTACATAGAAGCCGATATATATACGCTAAAATTGCTGAAAAATGATATGTATAGTGATACTCTCCATGTGTTTTAATGAAACTTTAACATCGATATCTGGATTCCTGGTTGTCGAATTGCTTGAAAATTTGGCAAATTAAATTATAATATTCTTGGCAAATGTTCTTTATAACATTTGAAAAACGATTTCACAGTACTCAATGAGAACAGAAAAATAAAAATTAACTATATAAAGTGGCAATGTTTACATAAATCATTAAAATTCCAAAATGTTATTATTCAATTAATAGGGAAATTTTCGTATTTAATTAATAGGAAATTAACATTTATTATACCAAGAAACAATCAAACTAATACTATGATGAAAAATAAAACATCATTAAATTAATATGACTATTTCCATTTGACACCCCACATATACGATCCTTCAGAGTATAACCACCTTAATACGTGTCGGAAAATAATTATTCTCGTCCGGTGCAAATATCGCCTCATTAAAAATTCAGTGCTGAGACGTGATTCGACAACGAAGGTACCTGGAAATCAGGTTAGAAAATGTTTGTCTGCATCGGGGCGATTATTAATAACCCCAGAGACGGGTTATTAAACATGCAGGATTTGAAAAAATACTCATAGCTGGTTTTAAATAACTTTTATTGATCTTGCTTATCAAAGGCGGAACAGCTTGCGGAGGCTGGAGGCTGTAATATTAGCGTAAAAAAATATCTACACGGCCATTGAACCTCGCGATCTAAAAATTGTCGCTCGCCGCAAAATCTTTATTATTTTCGCGTTACACTGAATCGTCGGCGTATTTTATTGCGCGAAATTCAATACGGGGTTACATCATATCCTCAAATTGTTCATCCTCTTATCATTAATCCAATGCAACACTGACGTGTTGTCAGCAGTCTCGCATGTACTCGCGCCATATTGCAACAGCATCTTAACGATTTCTTCGTCATTATTAGTAATAGCTAAACACAAAGGTGTTCTGTTCTGCAAATTACGAGCACGTACATCAGCCCCACGCTCGAGTAACAAATTTACCGTGTATCCTTGGCGGCATACAATTGCGCAATGCAACGGAGTTTCCAGTTCGTAATTTTGAATATTGATATTAGCGCCACGATCGAGTAACATAAGAACCATCTTCTGTTTCCCCTGGCAGCTGGCGCAGTGTAAAGGAGACAGACCCGAGTAATTTAAAGCGTTGACGGGAATCCTCTTCGTCAGCAGAAAGTCCAGCATTTCTTCCGAATCCCCGTTAATTGCTGTGTGCAGCAACGTATCCTTGTTATCATCGCGATAAAATATGTCGGCACCGGTTTTCAGCAATTCACGAACCATTTCGATTTCGCCGTGCAGAACGTTGTATTGCAGTAATTCATTTATGTTGACGCTGTGGCGCTGAATTAACGTGTTTACTCCTCCTTCGGTTTCCTGCTTTATTCCCTGGATGTAGGCCACTCTTTTCATGTTGCTTCTTTTTTCAATTAGACGGTCGCAAATAGCTGAAACAAAGAATTAAAGTTTTTTTTAGTTCGGGGTTTAAAAGTAGGCAGGTAGAATGAAGATGAACAAAAAGGTGCAAGGGACAGTTAATGACGTCATGCTCATTACGAGTGAGCATGACGTCACTTGTTTGAGTTGTACTTTGGGAAAAGGTAGACAATAGGGCTGATTCATAGAAAGTAGATTAGTTTTCTAGCTGAATGTTGTATTGATACCCCGATAGGACAAGATGTATACTTATTGTAGATGGACATTCATACATAGAATAGATATATACATATAATATACGTACATTATACATATGTTAGATATACATCAAATTGATGTTCTATCAGGGTATTCCCGGAAGAATACTGAGAGTGTCTTTGAATAATTAAGGTTCTCTCAGTGTTATAATATTAGACCGAGAGAAAATGTTAGTAACCGTGACTATTTTTTTGTAACCGTTACTAGAAAAATATGACAAAACTAATTTTGCCTTCTTTACTAAAGATTTGTAACTGTTACCAAAAACTTTGGATAAATCATTCCGGAGTTTTGTTAGGAATTGTTGTAATAGTTACAAAAACTCTAGTAAAGAAAGCAAAATGTGTTTTATCACATTTTTCTCACGAAATTTCTCTCAGCGTAAATAACAAGCCGACATATCCTAGCGAATGAGTATTGCACTTTTGTAAGCATTTTTGTAGAATAAAGCTACCTTGATTACGTCGAAAAAGAGCCAAATGAGACATTTTTCAATTAAAATATGTTTATTTTATGTAACATATTGCAGTTCTTTTTTACTACATAAAAATCTGGTTATAAAGTGTTTTCCGATCGTTATTTTTCATGGAGTATAATTGGAGACTAGATTAAATTTTAAAATTGTAATTGTATCTCACACCCCGCAGTTTTAATCAGTTTTGAAGTTCAGCGGCAATATAAAAACGTTTGAAGTGTCGTTAATTAAATGACGCTGGTATAATTTTAATTAATTTATATTGGATAATTTATAATTACTGCGTTATGTAAATAAACACTGTTATTAAGTTTGTTTTTTTTTATTAAGTAAAGTAAATAAACACTGCTATTAGTTGTTTAAGAGAACAGTTATACGTTGTTAAGGCAATGAATGTATATAACAAATTGACATTTGTTATAAATGAACCAGTGAAACTTACTTGATTTTCTGGAGCAGGAGCACTGTGAGACCCACGTGTTGTTGCAAGTATGGATGTCACTAAACTGTGTCCCTTTTGACCAAAACACAAAAAGTTCAAGTGGCGCACCTGGTGGAAAAAATGACTAACCCTGGTGGGTCGTAAAAAGTTGTTATTTTCCTATTGTCTTTCAGGTAATACTTTCAGGTAAGACTTTCGGGTTGGGTTGCACATTCTGTGTAAAGTTTTGCGCCAATGAAATATCGATATTTAGTGAGTCATTTCATTGTATTTTTCTAATTGCCGCAGCTTTTGTTTCTCAAAAAAAAAAATCTAATACTTTATCTGAAATACATAGTTACAAAAGGCTCACGTTCAAATTCGTAATACTAATTGCCTTTATCATTTAATTATCCCAAATACGGTAATTACAATGTACATTTGATTATTTTCACAGTAATTATTTCGTAAATGTTTACTGTTTATTCAATTTTATTTACAAATCTTCATTTGCTTGCGTCGAATCCTATTAAATGTTACAGGCACTAACTAAACGATCACACGTAATTATTCATTACACTATTAGCTTAATATGTATATAATTTTCGTTTCGACATTAATTATGGTAATTAGTGGAAACGAAACTTATTAAAGCACCTTCGTAATTTAACTATAATTACATTACCAGCCATTTTTTGTGTACGCGCGCACACATTCCGAGTCAGTTTCGATCAATCAAACGCAGTTACATAATTCCGCGTTTCGAACTCTCGCGTAATCGGGCCATGGCTTTTCATTTTCCGAAATGCTTTTGTTCTGTAGCTTTATCAAATTTAATCAACTTTTATGACGGAGCGCCGCCTCCGGAAACAAATGCCCAAATGCGCATGATGCGTCGTATCAAGCAGAAACACCGAAGCGCCACTAAATATCGCTTGTTTACGGCGCCGTAAATCAGCGTTCGATGAAGATTTAGTAAAACGCCGCGTCATTTTTCGTGGACTTCCGCGGACCTTTTTCATTTTCAACTTGCCGCGCTCTCCGATCGATTCATAATCCGACCGAAGCATAATCCGATTCGAGCCGAAAATGGCGCGGAGCGTGCGAAACTCGATTTTTGCCTTATAAAGCCGACGTGATTTCGAATTAATCGGTTACGTGATTTTGGATATAAAGTTTGCGATGAAACAGTAACAACTGACTTACTGACAAAATTAACGATCCTGCCAAATCTGCGCATTGTTCGAAAAAAAGAACGAGGCGCGTGGAATTGATGTTTATTATGGTATTATCAATGCGGCCAGTTACGCAAATTGTCGTGAAATTAGTCGAGCGCCGTTAATTGGGAAAAATGTTGTACTCGCGTCCGGGCCAGAAAGAATAAATATTTCGCGCGCGCGACGCTCAAGCGTATTTATTCGGGTATATAAATAGTCTTTCATATTGTTCCTTGTCGTTGCACAATAGTATAATGTCATTTCCACGGACTTCCTACGTTCATACAAATTGTCCGAAGTCCGCTGATAACCCTCCGCCGTGTATCATTTCTGCTACATACATTAAAATTCGTACAAAAGGGTGCGTCGCGCATTTTGTTTCAGTCAATATTTCAGCGATGCATGACACACATGAATAACTCCGCGCCGCCGTGCTGATTTATTTCGCATCTCGGTGCAATTAATATTAACGAACGTCAAAAGCCGCCACGACGTCGCACGATCGCAACAACTCGCTAACTAAGAAACGCGATTCCAGAAAACATATTTCTCGCGCAATTTTTGTTCGCCCGATGTTCCGTTGCGTCGGACGTCACAGAAAATTCGCAAAATGCGCTTGGAAAGTTGGCCGCGAATTCGTCACAACTTCCGCCGACTTGTTCGGCGCTTTATTTTTCCAAGCAGCCACGCGTAATTGAGCGAAAATTACGTAACATTCGAGTTTTTCATTCCGCAACCGTTTCGTATTTAACCATCAATTTTCTACTGTGTTAATCACTAATTTCGTACGAACCTAATTTGTCCTCCCACCTCCCCCGACGACAATTTTTCTGTAAGAAAACTGATCGTTAAAAATACTCCCGGTTACAGCGTCGCGAAGTAAAATACGGTAGCGGCAAAAAATTCGGTCGAAATTGTATTTCTAGGCGGCGCGATAAAAGTCACATTTCCAAACCCAATTACAGTCGCCCGCTATAAACGTCGAGATTTAATTTGAATGGCGGTATTTTTATTGTCTCTGCATTCGCGGGTCCTCTAAAAATAGGGAACGCGATAGTGCAAACACCCGCGATTCCTCAGTCGTAATTAAATGTTAGAAGAGGAAACCGGGCCGCTTGCTAACTAATACCCTAATTACGCGATCGCCGAACGTAACTGTCCGGAGAAAAGCTTAATTCAATGACGGCGTCGCTGATTAATTCTTAATCAGGCGTCCTGATAAGGAGCCCGGGAGGATAATTAAGCTGGCTGCGCGTTAATATTGGACGACCCGATGTATGACGCACGCCGAATAAAACCGGGCTAAACGCGCCGGTCGTTTCGTCGGTGAAGTTCAAGCGAGCGCACTTAAGGCCGTATCATTGAGGGACGAAAGTGCAGAGTCTGGAAATATCAAAACGAAAATTAGTTTTGGAAATGTCTTTAATTGAATTTCGGGAAAAATGTTTTTCGACGTTTAAAATTGAAACATGGATATATTGCCCTTAGGAAATAATCAAATTTAAAAAATGTTTTATCAAAGTTTCCTAGTTTTCAATCAGATTTAATATGTTGTACAGTAATCACGACATATCGTGCCTCTGAAAAATATTACTGTAACACCTAATAACTTTTCTTATCAGACATGATAAATTGCCACGGGTCATTACGTAAACTGAACTTTATCTTCTACAAAAATTCGTCGAATAACCCGTTCCAAACCAGATATGTTTCTTTGTGATGACAGTTTTGTATGTTAGCATTTACCGTAAATCTAACAAATTGTAGTCACTAACTTAACACATGGTTTCAGATACTTTAAGGAGAATTGTAATAATTAAAAAAAATATTCAATTCATTTCTTGTCCCCTGTAAATGAACCACATAAATATAAGAGCATAAAAATGTCTTTATCCTTATGCCTTTGTGTGCCAAGCCTTCTTTTGATTTGTTCATTCACTATCATATCGCTTTAATAACGTCAGAGCGAGTGCGGGTCTAACGGCCGGGACAATGTGGGCCCCAATTAAAAAGCGAGGATCCCTTGTCACTAGTCGGCCCGGGCGTCAAAAACCCAATTTCTTATCCAGCGTTATTTCATTTGACCTGACGTAAGCCACAATTGAGAATGAGTTAGCGCGCATTCAACTCGGCCGGAGGAATTCCGCCTAATGGTCTATTTCGCAGCAGCCGGCCGTTGAGCGAATTTACTATGCCGCGTAGGATGACGTGTTCGGCCGTAACTAATAAGACGCGGGATAAAAAGAACAGCACTTGCGAAATTATGCTGTCCGTGAAATTTGATTTGTCTATCGTGGTTTGCTCTTGTGAGAATGAAAGATTCGGAATGTAGAATCGGCGAGAGAGCGAAAGAGAGAGAGAGAGAGAGAGAGAGGGGGAGAGAAAGTTGACGAGAGGTGAATTTAAAGAGGGTCCTTTGTCGGTTAATTTGAAGACAGAGTAGATTTTTTATAGAGTGTGTGTTAGATTTTCGAAATTCAGAGTTATTGAAGACGACAAGTGGAAATGGAATTCAATATTTATTATTTAACAGCTGTATTTATTAGTTCGAATTAATATAGCTTCTCTTTGTTGATTATTGCTAGCAAATATAATAATGCAAGAAAGCAATACTAGGACAGAACCGTTACAATATTCAAGTGTAATTTTTAAACACGCACATGTTCGTGCATTAAACAATTCTTAATGTTTTATTTAAATTTGCACATTATTAACGCAAGTTAAATAAACTAGCCGGAAACAAATACGACTTGGGTATTAATCATTCATGGCGATATTGTTCCATGTACAACAAAAACTAAAGCGTAATATATCCAGCGTTGCACAAACACGTGTTGGCTGAGATAAACCCCTAATTGATTAAATTTACCTCTGCATTATGAACGAATCGCAAATAAATCGTACAAAGCCGAACAGCCATTGACATATAATGCGGATTTTTCCGTTCTGTTAAAGCCCTTTTCATAGTATACAGCAAACGTCAATCATTAGACAATCGTTTATAAACACGTCATATAATTTGAAGACGTAGAGAAAATTAATTTCGCAATTGGGTTTCTGGGTTATATATAACGTTGACTATTATTTCAAGAGTGAAATTAAATTGAATGATATCGGTTGAAGGTTAACAGACTCGAGAAATATTTGCTTTCAATTTATTTAGAGATTAGAATGTTCGTGATGATTTTTTTAATAAAAAAACTGATTGTTATGCTTCGCGATTCGTTTATATAGTATAGATTTAAAGTGTACATTTTTTATCAAATGTTGCGGAAGTAAGTTTATAATTATTTTAATTCATTCGGCAGTTTTTATTTTATCTTATTTGTAAAATAACGATGTTTATAATAAGATCGAAAATATTTGTTCATTATCTATATTGATCTACTCTTATCAAAAGGTTTGTTTTTTCAGAATATAAATGCTGCTTAACCTACATTCAAAACATTAAAATCATCCTCCGCTTATTGTTTGCAGGGACATTTTCTATCTCCTTAAGAAGATGTGTAGCAATCATGTGATTTACGTATCAACCAATTAGCTTAATTCTTTCCATTATCCGACGTCTCTCATTGGTCGCACATTGACGAAATTACTTCCTTGAAGCTACATCCTGGATTTACCAATCTAGGCCGTGAAATAATTGCTGTTTTAACATCGTTGGTGATTCAACGATTTGTATCGTGAAATCAACTGTTTATAATGTATACTAAATGTTATTTCTTTCACGTTCATTCATTTATTCATAAAAATAAGAATATATAATTTTTTGGGGTTTACCCATTGTAAATCTAAAAAATTATATGCTATATATTGAATCAGAGCGCTGCAGTGAATTTTAATAATAAATGCAGGAAAATATTATGTATATTCAAATACTCATCCAATTGCATATTTTGCATAAAATGTGTTGCGTCACCAAGTACACTTTTGTCTACGTTGACCAGCTGCAGGCATAAATTAGTTGACGCTATGAGGATGAGATGTAAGATAAAGAAAGAAAGGTCACTTTTTTTTATCTTTCGTAAAATCATCTACCTGCAAACCCAGCTAAACCGTTCTTCCCCACATTGAGGAAAAAACCCCAAAAGTAAAATGAGTCACATTCATCAAACTTTTACCAAGCTTAATACATTGAAAATTAACTTTTAAAAATGCAAAACAGTTTTTCATACGTTTTTAGTGCCAACATGAAAAATATATGAAATGGTTCATTAAGAGTGTTATACACTGAGAGAAAAGTTGTATTGTACCAGCACTATTTCGTGTTGATTCAAAACAAAATAGTGCTGTATCGCATTGGAATGTGCCAGCAAATGTCTTGCATCAATCCAACAAAACATGTTGTGTAAAAAGCAATTTCTAAAATACAACGAATGCACACCTGTATTTGCAACACGACACTTGTGTTGATGCAATAAGATTATTTTGGTAATGGACCACTTGTGTTAAACTTATAAAGTACTTTTGTTGATAAGAAAGTGAGGTTATATTTTGAGTGGTAAAGTGATTTGTTCTTATAACTAAAGTTCTTAACTGAATAAATCAGAAACTATTAAAATTTATATATTTAATATTTTTAATGTAATATAACATTTTACAAAATTGTATTCCAGATATGAGTACAATAGGTTAAAAATATGTTATCAAATACATGTGTTCAGAAAGATTGAATGGAATAAAAAAATATATGTGATAAATTTAATTATATGCCTATTTAACATCATGTATTCAGCAGTCTTTGTATGGTTCTTCGTTCTTTGTATGGTTCTTTCTTTAAATAATAACCAGTAGATTCAATAAACTAAAAACACGTATTTCATAAACCAAATCTTGTAATTATATAATTTTGTTTTTTCGAACAACATGAATACAGGGCGAAATATCTGATAGTTCTTCAAATTTTTAATTGAGATATTATTTGGTGATATTTTAATGTTTCCATCTACACCATCTACAATCTCACTTATGTACCGCCAACACGACATTGCATTAAATCAACACAAGTAGTTTGTTAACTTGCTTACGTTTTGACCTTTTGTTAGATTAACATGATTACTCGTGTTGTGTGTATATAAAAGAGCAGTTGTCCATTTTACAAAGCATACTTTTGTAGCTTGAACAAAAAAGTTGTTTTAATGTAACAACACTTGACCAACAAAACGGCTAGCATTAATGTAACAAACCAATTTCTCTCAGTGTAATTGTCTGTCCCTGTAATTGTCTGGTACTTACTTTATCTCTATCTGTCATGTCATGTAAGCTCATAAGCATAACATTTATTTATTAAAGTGATGAACTTGTTCATAAATACTATATATTATTTATTATTTTTATTTTTACTGTAAGAAAAAAAAGTTGTCTATGATATTACTCCTTGTTTAATATCCAATGTCTTACCTCTCGTGTAAGACCATTGGTGCAATTTCTATTTTATAAAAGTTAAATAATTTAAGGTATTAATACTTGGAATAAAAGTATTTATTGGGCGTGTTAATTGATGCGTAATATGGAATGTGTCTTAACTCCTAAAAGCTCATCGGTGCAACTTTCACTTTGTAAAAGTAAGATAACATTAGTTATTAATGCTTGGAATACAAGTACTTGTTGGCCATTCTACATGCCGCTTAATATAACATGTGTCTTACCTCTCGTGTAAACTTATTGGTGCAACTTTCTCTTTTTAGAAATACAAAAGTATTTGTTGGTCATGTTATATGTTGCTTAATATCCAATAATGTCCAATAACACCTCTCGTGTTAGCTCATTGGTGCAACTGTCTTTATGTTAAAAGAACAAAATTCTTTGTTGGTCATGTTATTTGTTGCTTAATATCCAATATGTCTTACCTCTC
Organism: Ceratoteleas bidentatus; assembly: GCA_022817645.1. Lineage (NCBI taxonomy): Eukaryota > Metazoa > Arthropoda > Insecta > Hymenoptera > Scelionidae > Ceratoteleas > Ceratoteleas bidentatus. The sequence goes on from JABFPB010000172.1 coordinate 46,807, forward strand.
GTGTAAGCTCATTGGTGCAACTGTCTTTATGTTAAAAGTACAAAAATATTTGTTGGACGTGTTACTTGTTGCTTAACATCCAATATGTCTTACCTCTTGTGTAAGCCCATTGGTGCAACTTTCTTTTTGTAGAAATATAAAAGTATTTGTTGGTTATATTACTTGTTGTTTAACACCCAATATGTCTTACCACTAGTGTAAGCACATTAGTAAAACTTTCTTTTTGTAGAAGTACAAAAGTATTTGTTGGTCATGTTATTTGTTGCTTAATATCCAACATGTCTTACCACTCGTGTAAGCTCTTTGATGCAAGCTTCTTTTTGTTAAAAGTGTTTGTTGGTCGTGTTACTTGTTACTTAAAATCCAATATGTCTTACCTCTCGTGTAAGCTCATTGATGCAACTTTCTTTTTGTAGAAATGCAAAAGTATTTGATGGTTATGTTACTTGTTGTTTAATATCCAATATGTGGTACCACTAATGTAAGCTCATTGGTGCAAATTTCTTTTTGTTAAAAATACAAAAGTATTTCTTGGTCGTGTTACTTGTTGCTTAATATTCAATATGTTTTACCTCTCGTGTAAGCTCATTGGTGCTTTATTTTGTGGAAGTAAGATGATTTGGAATGTTAATACGTGTTAAAAAAAATTATATGTTGGTCTTGTTACTCGTTGGTCAATAACCAATATGTCTTACTTATCCAATATATCTCTATACTCGTTTTGCAAAATTGAGATATTTTCCCATCCAATATAGTAATAGAAATGAGTGTTAGAAAAAATTAATTCGCTCATAAAAAATTTATAGTGTAGATGTAATTTCAATTGAATAATTTTGGATTCGTGATGTTTTTTTTCCCTGAACATGTTTTACCACAAGTGTAATTCCTTTGCTCATAATTAAGTGTTCATAAGGCTAAAATACATTTTTCAACAGAAGTACACTCAAAGCTCTCACTTGGCAATATTTCGGGAACGGAAACGCTCTCACTTGGCAACTTTGTACTACTGAGGTATTGCGCATGCGCGATTTATTGTCATGCGCATTAACGGCGCGAATGACACGGTCATTTAAATACTTATCGACTATACCGCGTATTATTTTGAATTATTTTGATTCGAAGTGACACAAATCTTTAAAATCTGTATTTATATTAAATTACGATAATTAAAAGAATTGTCTAACATAAATTTCCCATTTATAAAGATTGGTACAAAAATGTAATTTAAATTAGCCTGCGCTTCGCGCCAAATTCAAACATCCGGAAAGTGTTGCCATTTGAGAGCGCGTTTTGTTGCCGTATCCGAGCGGTTGCCATACTTCGAGTGTATTGAACCTCGAAATAATGTTGGCTCGCCGTAGTAATACCAATAACGTTTTCGATGTTGATTGGAACGCGGCATTGTTCCCACTGTTTCAGCTCCAACAATGACGAATGCGGGATTGCGTCTGAAAAGCTATCCTTTTTTTGCTGCCCTGGAAAGAAAAGCCTTGGTGAAAGAAAAGAAGAAGTACGAGGTGTACCCCATTGGTTGACATATATGAAGGTATCATCACCTGCTTAAGAACTCCAGCGCTCACCGCAACCGCGGTGAGCACTGGTGTTTTTCTTGACTTCACTGCACTAAAATACTAAAATTTTGTTTTTTTCTTAACTTCGCTACAAAATCCGATGTCTCGTTTTGACACATATTTCCCGGTAAAACACACAAAATGTTTTGGAGTAAGATATTTTTAGACACACAAAATACCTCAAAATGATGATTCAGAAACGAAGAAAACACTTCTTTTACCCGGGATGATCTGGCCGAATGTAAACTCCTACCTAAAACCCGTAATCTCCCTGAACGATGTGTAAACGATGTTCAAACGGCATTAATGACGTTATCGAAGATGGTATGCAGTCCCTAGAAGCTGCATACCTGTACGACATTCCCTCTCGGACAGTCTACGATAGACTGGCCAAGATGGGTTATAGCCGATGCAAAAAGACGAAGTCACCAGAACAGTGATCCCGGCGCGAATGCAATGCTGTTGAAGGTGCTTATAAGTTATATGTACGGTTACTTTTAATGTACAGAATAGAATAAATAAGAAATATTCTTGTACTCTAGCATTTCGTTTTCGTACCTTCCGTCTATGTTCTAAGTGAATCTGACACCTCCAAGCTATTCTGTCGTATCTTACATACAAATTCCTTACCAGAATTGTATCTGATCTAAAGTGCCATAACTGAAATTTTTTAACATTACAGATTTTAGTGTATAATAATTGATGAATTATTATACACTAAAATTATGTGTAATATTTTTAGATACAAAAATCGAATCTGAATACTTTATCTTATGAAAATTAATATATTCAAAAGGATTAACAGCGGTACTTCAGAGTATAAAAGCGTCTTAGCAAATTCATTAGTTTGGTTACAGTTTTTAGTTACAATACCAAAGCCGAGGCTTTGGTACACTGAGAATAATTAACCACAAAGTGAAAAATGCTGTTAGCGTCGTGGCCGGAGGGTTATGAATTTGCGGTTATGAAGGTGGACTGTCAAATGTACAACAGGTGGATAACACTCGTGCATTAGAAAATTAAGTAGTCACCATATTGCTTCGTTGCTGCTAATATAACGACCAGCTTGATATATTTGTACTTCGTTAAGAGGATTTGATTTGAATTGGTAAACGAACCATTTAATGGTTCGTTTACCAATTCAAATCAAATCCTCGTTTGGTTAGTTAGTAGGCTGAATTATTACTTGTACGAGTAAGAATAAACAAGAAAAATCAGTCGATTCCAAGTTGTTTAATTCAATCATCCCCAACGCCCAACACCTGTCTTTGTTCATTATCCAATATTTCGAAGTAAACGTAAATTATTCCAAGTACAACTTCTCGGTGTAGAAAAACAACTGTGCCGGCATTTATATACTGACATTTATTAAATGTAATTGTAATCAACTGAAAAAACAAAACACGATGAATATAAACATAAAACCGAGATGTATATTGACTATACTATTTCTTATTTAAATGTCTTATCTTATCTGTTATTACAAGTAAAATTAGGTATAAATTATGTGAAGGTACTGGTTATCTTTGAAATTAGATTGTTTATTATTTCAAATTATTCACCCAATTTTGAAGAAAATTATCATTTTTTCATCTCATTGTACATTATAATTTTACATTTTAATATGTTTATCACGTTATGAATAATGAATAATATTTAGTCATTATTCATAACGTGATAAACCCATAAAAACATTTTTTTCATCAGGAGTATCCTGTAAAACACAAAATGGCGCCAAAACACTTTTTTACCATCCAGTATCTTTGGTAAAGATACTTCGACGATGTCTCTTTTTGCAGTGCAGTTGGCAGTCTGCGACTCTGCCCGCTAAACCACCACGACTCATGGTGGCTCAGCGGAGAGTCGCAGAAATGTAACATTATTCCTCTGATCTCAAGCGGATCCTCAATAGTCGAGACCCAGTTCCGGTTAGCTTAGACACAGTTTTCTCAAACCCTGTTCAGCTACAATATTGCAATATGTCCAAAGTGAATTTCTCCTACGCTCAGTGGGAGGATGCATAAGAAAACGCGCGCATAGCAAAAAAAACAATAAGATCGAAAAAATTATTAAAAAAGTCAATAATCCTATTACGTATGAAAAGGATAATCAACTTTTAAACTTTATAGCCTCTTTACATTGATCTTTTTACAAAAAACATGCTGCCAAAACCGAAGATATTAAGCGAATCGAAACATCTCCATGATAATCAAATGAGAAATTGTGTAGCACTTTAAAATGGCGTAACTTTTTTGGCTTCTCGGGCCAACTTGGGATTTTGATGAAAAATTCCCCGTTTCTGAAAGAAGATCGATGGTGTAGTTGCAGCTGTGACCACTTGCGACCACAAAAATGACGAATTTACTGACACAAAAATGATAATACTGACAAAACTTAATAAAAATAATGTTTTTATAAAACTTAAATCTATCTCTACCAAAAAATCCTACATGGGATATTGGCATGGGATTCTACGTAGGATCCCACGTAGGAGCCCACATAGGATTTTTATAGCCAATATAAATGAGACCCTATCGAAAATCCTACGAAGGATCCTACGTAGGATCTCACGTAGGATCCCACGTAGGATACCACGTCGGATCTCACGTCGGATCCTACGTAGGATCCTACATACGAGATATAAACGATTATAAACGATTAACGAGATATAAACGAGACCCTATCAAAAATCCTTTGTGGTACTGGACCATAAAAAATATATGGCAATGAAAAAATTAATTGCCCGTCCTTTCACGCAGAAGTCTGAAAGTATAACCACTCGGTCAAAGTCGTTATATTTTCAAGACCCATTTAAAAGTTGTATGCTTTCAAATGATAATGTTCGAATAAACATAAAGAAGAACCATTGGCTTTTAAACCAGTGTCAATGTAATAACAATTTAGTACTTATAAGATTGCTTGAATTCGTATAATTTTTACGAAATATTACGATATTTCATAATAGAATTGCGAAATAACGCAATATAAGTTTTATTTTGGGGATTCCGATTCCGAAAAATCGTAATTTAGTTACCAAATGTCGTAATGGTATAACGTAGATTATATAGTATATAATCTTATGTTTCCGAAGACTTGTGCGTTAACCACTTGACCATCGTACATTCTTATAAACACTGAATTACAAGTAATTTACAACATTTTTTACACTCACACTCTAAAAAATGGTCATCTTACGGTAAGAATATTTTCCGATAAAGTCATCCATGTACCGAAACAATAATTTCCAC
>JABFPB010000173.1:0-51542 GCA_022817645.1 Ceratoteleas bidentatus
CCCATTGTCAAAGAATCGCTGGGTTATTATTAAAAGGTGTAAAAATTAACTTCTGAATAATAAAACAAAAAGACCCTGACTCCGGGACTCCAGACTTGAAGAATAACCTTAATTAAACAGTGTTGTTTTCATCTTAGAATTGCAATCAGAAATATTCTGAAATCAGCCAGACATATTCTCCCACAATCATAGAAAGTCGGAAAGGTCGGTTTATTGTAAAATCATTATTCGTACATGTTTTATAAACAAAGACATTGACTCCGTTGCAGCAGACTTTCGGCATCACCCTAAGAACTTAACATCTGAGTCAATATAATGTAAAGACAAAGAAAAAATTTTTTAAGAGGAAAACCGTAGAACTTTTGATTTGAGAGTCCTTCCTTAGGACCGTCTTGAACGTTGGGACAAGATCAGCAAATAACATCTAACCTCAAAATAAAAACAACTTCCTAAACCACTATACATATACTCCATAAATGTCACAAACAAACAATTTCCACTGCAGTTCTTCCGGTCTTGTTCCAAAACTCTTTCGACCAATATTCAACTTTTTTACCACTCCCCCTTCCCATCATTCTGTATTTTTCCACGCGACCTCATCCAAGGTATCCCTAACCCTTCCCCATCCTCAATCGTTCTAATTATACTTTCCGCGTCGTCTCTGGAATGCATACGGTCACTGTTGAACCCGTTCGCTCGCGCCTGCCTAGTTTTTGCTCGCAGCGAAATGAATACCCGCCATTCATGCGATCCCCATCCATTTCGTCAAACCCCCGACGCAAAAATCCTCTCCTTTTTTGTCGACGACCTTATCCACTGCCATAATAAGGCCATTGATCGCGTCAGCCGAAACCGCGGCGTTTCGCGAAATCGGCGCGGCCGAAAGCAGCCCGCGATAAATCACCTTCGACAAAGGCCGGCCGGCAAAAAAGGCGCTGCGGCCGTCAATCATAAGCCCTTTCTGTCACTCCGTCGGCGCAATGGCTTAATTTATGAATCGCGCGCGCCTGCCCGTTAGGTAAGCGTATTTTTGCAAGACGCAGCCGCTCTTGCGCGGCTGATGACTAAAAATGACGTTTTCACGAGCGCGAAAATTTTTTGCCGCGAATTTACGAGGGCCCGGCCGAACACGGCGCCGTCACCCGGTGATATTTATGGCCGTTTAGCGACGCTGGGAGTGGTCCGCGTATAATAACACGGACGCGCGCCGCAGCACAACACACGCCGAACACCTTGTAGCATTGTGCTCGCGAGCCGGGCCTCGAGACTAATGTCGGAATTCGATCGACACTGACAAAGACAAATCGCGCGCGCGGCCGTGCCCGGGACGATCGATTTCGCCCACGTGGTACATAATGGCCGCCTCAGATCGTATATCATCGCGATCACGAAAAGATCATCAGTCGACTTTTACGACAAAATGATTGCATAAATGCCACTCAATCGATCATCCGAGCAGCGCCGCGAGAAAGTGCCAACGCCGGGCGAGCGGCGCCGCGCGACTTTTGTAAAATGTCACGGGTTTGGAGATAAGCGCGCGCTTTCGTCGGCCAAGCGGCGTGATGAATCGGCCGCGAAATTCGCGGGGAGGCGGTGGTATCAGGGGAGCTTGGATTATGATGTCGGGGGAGGTGGAAGGATTGTCTCGTTGTTCGGACGACGGATGGAGGATAAGGATGGTGCTGGGTGATCGGGAGTGAGGTGATGGGAGGGGTTTTTGGGAAGTTGGAGTGAGGTTGGGGAAAGGATACTGGGAGGGAGAAATCATTTTTGGGATGGAGATATAACTGGGTACAATTTTATGACAAGATTCATAAGGAAACAGATTTGATGTAGGATGCATTTGTCGACATACGGGGGCGTGTACAATGTACATAATATTCGAGTGATATTGAGCTTGATATTAGTGGAGTAATGCTGGTCTAACTGTGGTCTAATAGTGACTTGGATTTTATTTTAAGAGCGATTTCTTAATAAGAATGTCAATAAGAGTGTCAATATTGAATGAATCGAAATAAAATTAATGAGCACTTGGGAAATATGAAGTTGTACATATTACCGCGTGCGTTTCAGATGTATGATTATAATGTCAAAATTACTCTTTACAACGTAAATGAGCGAACAACGTGAAAGAAGAATACTCACTCACGTTTCCAAAACTGCAACTTATTTGATGTGTTGATTTTACATTGAATATGTTACGTCAGCTTAGAAAATTAGGTTTTACATCCCCGATGAAATTTTAAATTTTTCATAAGAACTGAAAAGTAATATTATGAGTTATGAGTACTACTAAATTGAGATCAAAATACAAAAGTGTACTTGAGATTAGCATTGCATGAATTACGACAAAAGAATGCAATAATTGACCAGAATATGTGAAGTAACTTTGCATTATTAGAAACAACAAAGTGATTTCAATAAACAGTATCTTTTTAGTGAAGTAGAAAAATGTCAAGGATTGAATTCTAATTCTGAGGTTAGACTTCAAAATACTTTATATATAAATCCGTCGACTTCTAAAATTTAAACGGTGGACGATAATCTTAATTATTCTATTCTGAGAAATGGGAAACTCGGTTTCTGGAGCAGCCTGGTGTTTGTATATTTTAAGTCAATTTCGATTAACACGAAATCTAATTATGCATCTTGACTTCAAGTTACTTTAGTAATTTGAAGTCAAGTTAATCATCAGTTGATGAATATCGTTCTAAAAAGAATCTTCAAGGTATACACCAAGAGATGAAATAAAGGGTTACACTTGTTTCGCTCTGGTTTTAAGAATCTGTTATTATTGCGACAAAGTATTAGGAAATTAGATAAAATATAGAACCATCACTTATCACTTAAGTCATATTGCAAGTGTTATGAAAGTTAACGGTTGCTTTCGACTTTTGATTGGTCCATTCACTTTGTATCCAAAAATACTTTCATACGTCCCAATTCCAACTTCTTTCTTCGAACTGTCGGTTTTTTCTATGGTCCGAATATCCCAAATAGAAAACTGTAAAGTATTTTTGAAGAAAACAGTATAATTTAGAGAACGAAAAGATCCTTGAGAAAACTCCTTGGAAATCTATTTGAAAATTCCATTTAATCTAAATTACACAATTAATAAGCCACGTTTCGCATCTCATAAAAAAATATACCCAACGCCACCTACTTCATCTATTGTCTCATCAATCCCTCACATCATTAAAACAATTGCCGACGTGCGATACTTATTCAAATTGAAATTCGCCATTGAAAGCGTCGGCCGTGTTAACAACGAACGAAACAGGCAATTGCGCCATAATCTCCAAACAGGGAAATTAAGCGTGCGCCGATACCCCGACATTTGTACGTACATAAATTCTGCGCGTCGATAAGCGCCCGTGAATATGCGTATAAGTCCTGCACGCACAACGCGTTTGATTGCAAGGTGTTGCCGTCGCGCGGCGCGCCGATCGCCGCTCATTAATCGGGAGATCGCGCACCGCCCGGGAAAATAAGACGATAATTATCTGCCGGCCAAAAAGGCGCGGAAAAGACAGCGGGCGCCTGCGACGTGTTCATTTGCGCAATTATTTTTCAATATACGTGCCGATCGGCTCGGCAGATCGGCCGGAATTTGCATTTCGTCAACGCCGGCTGTCGCCGCGGCAGATGCGAGCGCAAATTGGACGTCGCTGTACCGTGTTTCTTGCCACGGTTGCAGATCACCTGCTGCTGCCCGCCGGAGGACAATTATGCTCAATTTCGACGGCCTTTGCGAAAGTGTCGCCGCGTCGGCCCGATTGGCCCGGGCGCGCGCGTGTTTCTCGCATGTGTATCGACGCGATCGATCGGATCGATCGCGCGATCCCGGTCGGCCGAGCTGGCGACATTTTTATGAGCCGGCCGTTCGCCGGAATTTAGTGGCGACGATGGCAAACAAAGCCCGGAGGCTGTTTTCGTAATTAATTTCGGGCGACATTAAATCAATTTCGCGCGCGTCCCCCAAATTTGAATATACATGCGCAATCTCCTCGTTTTTGGATTCCGACCGATTTTTTTGCATTTCAAATTTCGACAGTTAACACTCCCGAACATACCCGTCGCCGAGTAATTGTGCGCCGACAACGCCAAATTACACGGAGTTGCGCGAATAATAATGAATCGGCCGCGATCGCATGGTTGTCTATTTTCGGAGGGGGAAGTAATTACGAGACGGTTTTTGTGCGGTCGGTTATAATTTTTCGCGGCGATGTTTTGCTACCGGGCGATAACGATCGAGGCATAGCGGACCGCGGCTCATAAACATAAAACGGTTAACGATGATAATAAGATTTCTTATTGTTCGGCCCCTGGTCGTGCACGAACCGCCATAATCGATGAATACTAACTGGAAATTATTCCGAATTAATACCCCCGATCAAACGGGAAAATTAAAACTCGATTCGGCACACGTATGAATAATCATGCGCAGTAATTATGCAATTTCAATAACAATTTGCAATGTCAAAAAGCTAAATAATGATAATTAAACGCAACGAAACGTCGGGTTGTATTTAATTATATTAATAACATGTTCAGATCGGGCCGATTATACTTGCGGACTGTTAGTGTCATGGCACATTTTGGCAGCTGAGTGCGTTTACATATGCAGATAAAACGGTGACTTGTTCTTCGTTACCTTCTCATTTAATTGAAGCCCGTTTAATTGACGTTTTCCTGTTAGATTAAGACGATAATTGCGCGATGCGCTTGCACAAATTTTAATATTAAAAGTATATACAATCAATTATGCAGTTCACGTTGTTCGGGTATTCACTTACGGTGGAGGATAAAAAAAGGACAATCGCTTCATTACAGTTTTAGTGACACGGTACAATTAATGTCGTGGACTAATTTTAATTTCAGTCTTGGACCCTTGAAATTTACAATCTAAGGTTAAAATATAGGGGTTCGGGCCTGCAGAGTACATGGTACATTGCATGTTTACAACGTACAAGTATATTTTTTATGCAAATGTTGCTTTTGAAAACGACTTTGCAAAGGCGACCTATCGTTTAAAATGAAATATTAATATTATTATACTAATAACTATAAATCTTAATTGCATGACTCAACAAGCATATTAATCTATTTCTATTATATTGATAAGTGAGCGGTATAGGCATTGAAAAATCCTTGAACAAAATGTAAAATTATCCAAACCGACCTACAAGATGTCACTTTTACATCAAGGACAACAATTCCAGAACTTTTAAATACATTAAAAAATGTGCCTCCCATTTTTTAATTCAAAGCTGATGAACAAAAATAGCAGCAAAAATGTCTTCTACAGCAATGCATTCGATTGTTCAGCCTGCAGAACGGAACAATTTCGCGAAACGCCTCGACGACAGCGTATAGGTCGGATTACTTTGCTGGTATGATACAACAATGGCAAGCTTTCTCGAAGTGGCTCTCGAGGCAGTCTCCTAATAATTTATATGCTTAAAGGGCTGGCTGGATCTTGCTCTGCGTGAAATGTAGACGCCCGAAGACAAGGGGCTTCGGCAACAGAAGAGCGAGTCGTGCTCAAGAGTAGCTTCGACGCTATACTTTGCAGACGAGGAGGACTCTCCAAAACCCGAATTGCTACTGCTTAAGGTCCCCGGCGTCTCTGCGTCCTCGTCCCTGCGGCTTCATCTTTCTCCCGCGCGAGCTTTCCGTCTCGCGGCTGCCGCTCCCGACTTTCCGTCCGGAATCCGCACGGCGGCCGCTTTATTTGTTTAACTCGCGCGTTATAAGGCACTAAATCGCCCGGCCCGAATAATTTTGAATAAATAGACGACGGTATGTAAATACGACGTTTTATCGCGCGCATACGGACGGACAGCTGGATGAAAAGTGAAAATGCGAGACGAACATATTGTCGGGCGAGAAAAAAGCGTACAAAAAAGGATGAGTGTGGGCTGGCAGTTAACTCGGGAAAGGGTCGCGATGAAAAAAATCGGAGAAACGCGCAAAAAACGATCGCTGTTAAATTTAAATATACACGTGGTGCTGAAACACGAGCCAACCGTCAATAGAATTATAATTAGGGAGCACGTTTGTGGAACTGATTTTTGTTTTATGCCCCGGGAGGTATCGGGTGTTCGTCGGGCGAAAAAATCGTGCAGGCTTCGGTCGGTTGACTTAGTAACGAATACTGCGAGGAAATTCTGATGTTTATATTACAATGAGTCAGACCCATCCCTTCTTCAGTCTCCTTCTAAGTTCGCCGATTCCTAATTGTAAACAAATTTCATTAAAACATCCTGCAGAGACCAAAAATATATTTCTTTTATTTCAAACAGCGTCAGGCGTAAGGAGTCAGTTGCCTCAATTTAGCCGACACCGATTGCATTAAAATGCAAAACTATTTTTTGCCCGGGTGCGTATCGCGGGGACATAAAACGCCGATGATATCGAAGCCGGCAGGGGACGGCGTGGAACCGGGGCCCCAAAAAAACAACAGTCGAAAGAAAAGGGACGGCGGAGGTGGCGAAAAAAATGACGCCAGCATTAGCCTGACAAGGGCGATAGTGTGTGCCGTTTATATATTCTTGCGTCTGTGAATGGGCGGAACGAGGTAGGCACGCTACTTTTTGCCGCTGTCCGGCGACGGCAGAAGCGCCGCGGCGCAACCCCTGCCGGGGCCGGGGGTGCCTTTTGTGCTCGCTTCTTCGGTTACGACTGTCGTGTGTGAGATAAACGCGGCAAAAAATGGATTAAAAAGCGAAGGTTCCGCGCGCGGAAACAAAAAAACGTGACCATTTTTAATCGAGTACACGAGCCTCCATGATATGCAGATTTCACGGCGAACCCCCTGAGATTTCTGACCCCAAGCGCAGCCGTTCCATTTCGCCCTGGGACTTTTTTCTCCATTCATTGTACTTTTTTTGCCGTTGCGTTTTCCGTGTCTTATTATGTCACTGCGTCTTGCGTTGCACTCTTTTGTTCACGCGCATTCACGAGTCGCACGATACGAAGACGGTCAATCGGACGTTTTTACAATTAATCCGAAAAGCTTTTCAGAGAGTGCGTTTGTTCTGTCGCGAAAAATTCTCGGGCTGCGCATTTAATCCGGACGGCTTCATGGATAAGAAAGAGAACAGAATTTTTGGGTAGCGCATTGGTTTTGCGATGTCGAATGATACTAGAGTGAAATGATGATAGTGAGAGAGATTCTGGATCATTTCTTTATGCAAATGTACGCTGATTGAGAAGTGGCGGACTGTTTGTTGTTAGTGGAACAGAAGTTCATTTGCAGGTAATGATATTGTGCCAGTGCCGGTTTATTACGCGTTCCATGCATCTTTGATGTGTTTAGATGCAGTTAACAATCTGACCAAATGTACTTAGACTTGATTAAACTCAATTAGACATGATCAAAGGTCACGTAATATTGCAACATTAGCTATATGTTATCGGAGTATAATATGCTCGGTGAAACAGTGGAGTGTTTTAAATGAAAATTATTAATATGGGGAATGTTCTTGTAATTACGAGCAGTTTAGTTTTACTGTAACAAAGCGTTTGCCGAAATAATTAACTCGATAAATAAATGGTCGTCGCGCCAAATATGTTGAAATATGGCTGATGTAAACTGTATGTTGTATTTGAACAATGTATCGGGTATTGTTACAGAGCTGTGTAGTCTGAAATATTGGATAAATATAAATGTTGGTGGACGGATATTTACACGTTATTTTTATTTCGTTATTGCAGGTATAAATGCGTACCAACACGGAAAATATACGCTTAATACCGAAATTCGTCTAGAACGTTCATAATCACCGTTAAATTATCGAGTAGCTTTCATATTTTACATTCGCATTGAATGTAGGACTGCGCACAATTCACGTTCTGCGCCGTGTTTGGCTTAGACGTGCGATGTGTAAAATTAATTATACCCAGCGCAAAAATGTAATCAGCCTTGTTGATTATGCATGTAATTAATGACGACATATGTCGATGGAACAATACGATTTAGATTTCCCTCAATGTACATCCGCATGATTGCCTAGATTAAATGAACATTGATCAACCGAATTTCCTCTAAATTTCATCCACACTAAAATTTTAGTTGAAAGTCTTCTAAATTACTAATCGATAATAGTTTTAATCAATTTTCCACCCTCAAAACTGCGAGCGAATTTCCCTTACAATTTTTAGGATGAAAAAATGCGTACGAGTTTTTCGTGTACGAGGGTTAAAACGGTGAAATATAACCCTAATTTTCCCAAACTTAGGGTTATATTTCACCTCCAAAATTCCCAATCTCGTTAGTGAACAATTCGGCCAACCGACAATTTGCAAGCCCATCCCGACTGCCAAATTGATCAGCTGCAGCGTCATAAACAATGTCAAACGGCTACACCTTAAACGGCGCACTTGTTTCAAAAACGATTATCGTCGCACGCATCGCGCGTCAAGCCGGTTATTAAATATCGGGCGGCGAAAAGACGCGGATCCCCGTTGTGTTATTAACCGGGCGCAGTTCGGCGAAATGCGGTCGCGCGCCGCAAATCTGCCCGCGCATTTCCGCCGTATCATTTCGTTCATTAATATTGATTAGCCCGCGGCATGTGCACGGGCGTCGTTCGTTTTCATTTGCTGATGCGGCTTCATCATTCACCGGCGGCGATCGTTAGAGACTCGGCAATGTTTTCGGCGCGGGCTCCCAATCGCGGCGACGCGTTAAAATGTCATTTGTGTCGCGACCGACTGCCCACCTCGTAGCCCACACCTCCGCGCTTTCTTTTTCTTCGATTCGCGTCATTAATGACCCGGGCATACAGCGACGATTGACCACGTGGGCCGGATTCTCGCAGGCGATCAATTTCGCAAGCAAAAATTGTTCTGCGGAAGCGTTGGCTAATAAACAGCTAACACGCTTGACCATATTGATTTTGTTATTTGATTGAGTTAAAGATGAAAAAAATGTTTCCCGTTCACTCTTATCAAATAATTTAAATAATAAAAAATGAATTAAAAGGATTTCTTTTGGTTAAGAAGAAAATTCTTTTTCTTCTAAAATCTTTTGACCGAAAATGATCTACGTCTTGAGACAAAAGGAAATTTTTTTTCTACCAAAGCCTTCTGAACAACAAACAGGAATCACTTTTTAGTTTAAAATCCGATCATTTTAACATCAAATTGTATTCATTTTGTCACAAAATGCAGCGTTTCATTCAAATAGATTCTATTTCATTCAGAAGGGAACAGAAACAGATTAATTTTGTTGGAAAAGAATATTTCTTTCAGTATAGAAAAACCTTACGATATCATACTGGTACCCTTTATGTTTTGATGCTATAATATGAATTTGTTTATAGTTGATTCGATTGGACAAACGTTGTTTATTTTATTTTATTTCATATTGACTGGATGATTAATGTATCGAGTTGAGACATTGGTTGAAACATTACAATGAGATATCATCAATTATTTAAATGTGTTATCATGGGTCTACAAAATACACCGTTATATTTACAGTATCGTATTTTCAGCACGATTTTTATCTCGTTCGATGCATAATTGCAGTTTTGCAAGCAGGTACGTGCGATGGTGCTGTTGTGGGCATTAAATCAAAGTGACCGCGGGAAATAAAAATGATTTACTTTCTATATAAATTAAACTTCGGTGTAAGTTTACGGCCGGGTTAAGTAGAGGAATTAATCTCTGTACGTATCAGATAAGTGCGTAACGTTTGCACGTTATGATTACCGGGTGGTTTGCGGGCAAGCACTCCGGTGATTAAACGGAGGTTATCGATGAATTTAATATTATTAACCGACGGCAGTTTTAAATCGCGGACTTGTGCAAAGTCCGGGGCAAGCGAGCGGCGCCATCGTGCGAAATTGATTTTTGCGCGGCAAGGTTAGAATGTCTAATTAAATATTTGCACGTCGTTGTATGTGAATTATGGCGGCGTAAAACGACGCTTTTTCGCGCACGCGGGACTATTTTTGCGCCCGCGATAATGCCGTAAACGAATTTAATAATCATCCATCGCTGTACATGACACGTGCAATAACGGCCATGATGACTGCAATCCCACTTCATCTCAACGGCTAGACGTATTGATTACATTATTGGCCAATGAGAAATTGATTTTGGAATTACACCTTGACAAAAACACGTCGGTGTCAGCCATATGGTTAGTTAAATATTTAATTGCTCAGTATCTCGCGTGTTTCGAGCGTATTATAATTTCGTTCGCGATATTTCATCATTTATATTAATTATGTCTCGTTGTATGTACAACGTCCCTCGCTGTACAAATACGCCGTTCATGCAGGCGTTATGCTATAGATATAGTGGCGACGTGAAAGCGGCGTTAGCTCCACTTTCTGTTCATAAATTTTAATAAAGTCCGTGCGATTGACTCTTTGAGTTGTAATATCACGGTTCCCTACATTAATGTTTTTCATGGAGTCATTTTTGGACACTATGAATGCTAGAAACGTTTGATTTTATGTTAAACGTGTACAGAGTCAAATTGAAAATTCATTTGGTCAATACAACAGCATTCATATAATGGATCTGATTTACACCCTCGGTGAAAGAGTAACATTTGTGATGATTGTTCTGTTTATTCTAAATCTTGATAAAACAGAACGATTTTCTAAAGGTATACATTTCATTTATGCAATGTAAAATTGTTTAGAGATTCAATTGAGATAGCTTGACTCACAATTTTTACTGTTTTATACGTGAAACTGACATCTTGATTAGGCTGCTATTAACGTGTCTAACTTAATCACTCTGAACAAAATTTATAAAATCATTGTTAAGCATCGAAGAGGCCAAAGATACATAATTTCATTCTCTGGTACCTGAGCGTTATTCAGCGCGTTTTACTAGTTTGACATGAAGTTTAAGTAAAACTTAGACATTGCTCTTAGCTTATAAGTCTGTAACTACGGGATCGTGGAAGGATCAGAAAATTTAGACCTGCGAGCATCATATTGAGTCATACTAAGCTAACTTACCTCCACTCCATGTTATCTGTGCCGTGAATTCAAACAATGTATAAAATAAAATAAAAATTGCTTCCCCTTAAATAGATATGCAACAGTCTGAAATACGAATTACATTCAAATGCGTGTCATTTTTCTCTAACTCAAACAGCGTTAAAACTGAAATACTCTATATTTCATATTAAACCATTAAATCCATGCGAAGGCTGCATGTGTAATATCCCATCTCGCTAAATATTATCTGTACTTCATAATTACACGTAATTACTTCAAAATTAAATTTTTCCACCATTAACGTATCCCGATATTTTACAACATTACGTATTCGGTGCGCTCGCTTCGCACAAGACATCTAAATTAAAACACGGCTCGATGAGTGAGCACAATTAAAAATCGCATGTTGCTCCGTCCTCAAATTACCAGTACCACTGCCGCTACCTCATTATTATATTTCCAGATCGCAGTTTAATAACGAACAACTTGCTCCTCAATTTGACACGTCGTTTTTCCCCGTCAATGACCGTCCGACAAGTACGAAAATGAAGCAATGACTAGCTTTCGGAGTAAGTGTCAACAAGCATGTAGAGAGTTTACAGGATGATATTCTCGCTTGATAACGAGTGCACGTTCCCTTAATAAACGCGACGCGCGTAATTGGGACGGTAAACCAATAAAAGCAAATAAATAATTCACTGGTCACTTGACCCCGCGCGACTATATATACCCTGCGTTTCCGACCGGGGAAAAAACTCCCGAGCCAAATAAAACGGATAATACTATGTCTCCGGTCCGATAGCATCGTCCGAAATTATCGCAATTACGCGCAAAACATGAAGAACAGCCGCGAGATTTGAATAATGAATTCGGCGGTGTATTCGACGTTTTTGGGCGCTATCTCTTTCAGGGCTATCTCGTTAAGATCGGCGTATAAGTTGCGGACGAAAATGCGGCGCATTTCGTATGCGACACGTCATGTTATATGCGATCGATAATAAGGTACATGGAACGGAGTAATGAGCGTATGACGAGCAATTAGGGCAGGAAGCTATTACAAGCGCGGAGCGATTGCCAAGATTACTTCGACTTGGTTGTGCGAGCATCGACCGAGAATCACTTGGGACGGAGAAGCGAGACGGCACGATCACTTGCTGCGCATTTCGTAAGCTCCCGGTTGTAGCGGCCAATTGTTGTGGTTCCACGTAATCCGACGTCTCCGCTGCGAAAAAACGCGCAATTGGCAGTTCAGTTTCAAATTGAAATCCCGCGCGGCGGTCTCCGCGTTTCGCTGTTTAGTTTGCATAGTTCACCGAGCGGCTCTCAAGAACGTCGCCGATTTCGAGGCCGAAGTCGAGCGGATGAAAAACGACGCGCGTTCGATTCGTCGAAACGCGCGAACGCTTATCCCCGCGGCCGAAATTCGCGGCGGATTTATCCGTCAGTGCGGCGGACATAAATTCCTGCATTAAGGCATCGAGCAGTACATTTATTTAGCATAAATATTTGGCAGTGAGTATATCAGGATCAGAGAGCCGTGGATCGCCGATTTGAATAAACTTTTGGCACAGTTAAACCGCCGATATATCTTCCTAAGTCTGTTATAAACCGACGATGTTCGTCCCGAAGAATTTCGAGCTGAGATTAATCCACGTGATTCGAGTTCTCCGGATTGAAGGTAGTGACGCAAGGTCGCGCGGGATTCACTGGATAGCGAACTATCGTGGCTCATATCGGGAGGCAGCAGGCCGTGTGAGTCTACGCCAGGTTGTTTACAACGAAGAAGGCAAGGCGTGTCGTTGAACCTGCCCATGGAAGCGCCGAGCAAACCAGCCTAGGCGTTGGATGAACGCTTCTTCGTTTCTCCGATTCCTCATATCCCTTCGTTGATTTCAATAACAGTGCATTTTTCCTGGTACGCGGTTCATTAGAGGTTATTATCTAATAACTGCATTGCGATTGCTGAAAAGGATGAAGAAAAGTACGGGGAATTTTTTCCAATAATAGTTTTAGAAACATTTAAAGAGAAAAATATTTATGATTCACCTGGTGGGTAAAATTTACCCACACGGGGAAAAAAAGAAAGAAAGCAGAGATTGTTATCAGGAATGTGCATTTTTCAAAGATCAATGATCAATTATATGTTATTTAATAATTGGCAATCTTAAATTAACCAACGAAAATTAATCGATTCAATGAACAGTTATCTAAATGATCTTTTCAGTTATTCGATTACAATCATTTGATTAATTGATTATATTATTTAATAACCATACCATTAATTAAATATTTAATGTTTTATTATTACACTATGAATTATGTAATTTGCTATTTAAATTTAATCCTCATTTTATTTTTATCTCTAAATTGTGAATCTAACTTTTTACATTTGTTAATGTAATTTCAATATTTCTGCTTATTTCTGCTTAATCTTGGCGTCGACAACTAACGTCTATCTTAATTAAACTTATTTTAAATGTACATGTGGTTGAACTGTTTTGTTCATGAACAAATCGAACATTCATTACCTTGATTACTATCATTTGAAACATTTTTTAAATTAATATTAATAAATTAAATTTTTTTAAATTGTAGTATTTTTAATCAATTATTTCGTACTTCATTCATTTTGGCCGCGTCTGATTGTATTCATAAGAATTAGAATTTTTACCATTTTGTGATGTCACTTTCACAGGTAGAACTGTGCGCTTTCGACTTACGTAATAATGTTTTAGGTATACCGTCCATTTCAACTGAAATGGACATTCTATAAAATAATAGATTGATATAAATTATAAGAAAAAGAATGCGTTCTGAAAGAACATGCAAAATGTAACTGCGTATGATGCTCCTCCACTACCATTCAAGGAAACGATGATTCATCGGATATCAGTTGTCTTCATCATTTGGAAACTACGTCATACCTATCAAACAGCATTTTGAAATTGTACTAAGAAAATAGATTCGTACGAATCAGTACGTACAACAGTAAATTCGTAATGTACTGCGAAACATTCGTATAAACTGCGAATTATTTCGTAAAGCACGTACGAATGTATTCGCAAGATACATGCTTTACGAAATACTTCGTAGTTTGTACGAATGTTTCGCAGTATAATACGAATTTACTGATTTATGAACTCACTCGTACGAATCCGTTTTCTCAGTGTGTATGTTCAGTTTACCTTTTAAGTGTGGAAGCATTTTTTAACCAAATTTAGTCATTTTTAATATCCTCTTAAAATGGCTAGTTTCACGTATAATACGATTCGCACTTCAGAGTTTACATAACTTTCTTGAAACATCTCACATTGTCCGTTCAATGGAATTGCCACATGTTTCTTCCTCTCAGAACAAATCATCGACTTCGCTCCTTCATCGTCAGACCTAAATCTCAGTATCTTCTGAAATCTTCCACCAGAGAAGACCAATGTTCAAATCTCACTTGGAAGGAGCTCCCACAACTTCGTTGCTTCTTCCACAACTTCGCACGCCACAGGGAAGGTGACACCTCGCACGCCATGTGTCACCTTCTCTGTACTTTTTCGCATCTGCAGCTTCACTTCCAGCAAACGCTCGACAATCGTCAAAGACGCACCTCGCGCCTATCCGCTACTGGACTCCCCCCAAAAAGCTTTCCTTTCTTTCTCGGCAGGTAGACGATTCGCGGAACCCCAAACTGATAATGAATAACGCGTCAGAAACATTAACCCCTTAAGTAACCGGGCATCAAAACATTATTGAAATTAAGTGGCGTTCCGTGCCGGAGACTTATTAAGGCGTTAATGCGCTGCCACAGGAATGCCCACGTTTTTCCTCACGCCCTTGCTTCGAACCTATGATTTGGCGCAAAAAGCGACACGAGGGCCGCGCGTCCCGTGGCCTTCAGCGCACGTTTAATAACACGCCACTTGGCCCGGCAAAAAGCGCCGGGCCAACATTGTTCGCGCGGATAAACGCCGCCAAATTAGGCGCCGAATCGGCGCGCGTTTAGCGAAACGCGCGCGCATTGTCTCGGCCCGGGATTTGAATATTCGAGGCACGCCCGTGAGTCACGCGAAAATTGGTCGGGCGCGGCTTGTTTTTGGATTTCATTCCGGAGGACAGCGAACCGGACGCCGCTGCGGGCATCTCAAGAAAGTGACGGTTTAGTGTGCGCGGGCCAACGAGGAGTTTGCGTGCGCCAATCGCTTCGACGAAATATCGTAAGCGCGTCCGGGAGAGGCCGAGTCCGGGGGGGAGGGGCGCGGGGCGCGGGCCGGGGAGAGCGGTCGGTGGCCCTCCGAATTCTCGGGCGTGCTTTGACCGTTACGCGTAATCAAAGGCAATCATCGGTGATTACGGCAGGGTTTCGAGCGGACGTCGATCCTGTCACTGCAGCGGCAGGGGCAGCACCGACAACCCAGTCGGCCGATACAACGCCAATTTTCGTGCCACGGGGCTTTTACCGCGAGCCGATATTGAATGTTTGCAAGCAATTTCGACGTAATCGGTAGGCGATCCCGTTTTCGAGTTATTACACGCTACGCGCAGCCTCCCCGAAAGCCGGATCGCTTCCTCGTGGCGTTGCGTGCGCGATCGGCCACGCATTCTGGGTCATCGCATATTTTGTCGCTGCTGCGCGCCGCTCCATTTTCGAGGACTGGGAATCAAGGGAGAAGGGTCTTGCGATTACCAAAAGAGAGAATTGGTAATGTAGCTAAATGCGAATTAAATCGGTCTCAGGATGATTCGAAAACGTGGAGAAAAAAGAGGAGAAGTGACGAGGATAAAAACAACTACGGCGAAAAATATCAGGGATATTTAGTAGAAACAAAATGAGAGTGAAATTGCAATGTTTACTGTAAAATTTGAGTACATACTGTAAAGTCACATATTGTTTTCTGAGTGTTGGACAAAACATCTGCGCTGAAAAAACGACAGCGTTAAGCTTTTTTACTAAACTGTTTTAAACTGATTTCCGAATATTCGAATTGTTCCAGAGAGTTTGGTAATTTTGTTCTTATGGCGATTTCTGTTCTTACATCCTCAGTTTACCGAAAAGTTTGGTAAAATTGTCAGATCTTTTTTTCAGTGTAGACTGTTAGCCCTACAGATGAAGGTGAAACTTCCGTTCCCGATGATTTGCGATAAGGGAGGTCCGAGTGTACGTTTTGGCAGCAGTCTAGCAGCCAAACGGAATCCAGATCTTGTGGGTATAGACATCAGACAACTTCGAACTAGAATAATTTCCACCTCTCTATTCTGACTAGAATCAATTAACGAATTTCTCTTAATCCGCGTCTCGCTTTGGATTGATTTCAATTCGCTTTTGCGACCCATGGACTTGAAATGGTAATCGCTCTAACGAACTTCGTTAATGATCGTCGTCCGAATTAAAATCCGGATGAAGAAAAAGGCGCCGGAGACTTGCGCGCAAATAACACACCGCCGGGTGGCTAACGTTTCATTTTGACTTACTCGCGCGGCCAAAACGAGCATCGCGACGACTTTTTCAGCGAACTTATGCATTAAGATATCGACCATCCCCTTTCATTACATTATCTCCAGATCTCGAAATGTCTAATTATACGTCATACCACGTAAATAATAAACACATGCCGTATAATAGAGCGCGAGATTAATCGCTTCCTACGTTCGTTTTGATCTCCTAACTTCATCCTGACGAATGTAATTACCGGGACGCGTTTTTCCCGTGCCGCTTCGCCGATTTGTTCCGCGCTTCTGCAAATTGCGCAAATGACTTTCGCGGAATCGGGACGCGCGTGCGCGAACGAGAGCGTTCGCGGGGTCAATTCCGGCGTTGGAATTGTTGATCAGGTGATTAGTGCCGGACGTCCGTTAAAGAAACACGGCGCAACGCAATTCCCGCGAGGCGCGTTTCGTCCGCAATTACGCAAATTAATTTCAAGAGTTTTAATCCGCCGCCGCCGAGTTGGCGGCTTAATCCCGGGCCTTTGCAGCGTTTTTTCGAGCTTATGTGCTCACGTGACCGCGCGAGCGTCTCGGAGCTCGCGGTTTCGCCGACGGTTTCCGCGTCGGCGAAATTTTCGGCCGAACGGAATTTCGCCGACACAATTAGTCGCGAGAGTTATGGCGAATAAATGAAAAAGTGGTAATAGTAATAACGAACGAGCGCCGTCGGGATTATACCAACATCGCGGACGCCGGCCTTAATTAAATCCATTTACATTAATTTCAGTTACGCTCGGTCAAACACGGTATCGCGCTTACTTTGCACAGTTTCGCGATCGCCGGAGTATAATTTTTTTTGCAACCCTAGAAATTTATCGACAAAGATTAAAAAGGGAGCAACCCAAACATGGTGAAAACTATATCGTTTTTCAGGTTAGAAGGGTTCAAATTTGAGGTTAGAAAATCCAATGAATATACTCTAAGTCCGATTTTCCTTGAATGAACTTCAGTTGATATCCTGAAATTTCACATTTAATTTTTGTACTACCTGCACAAAAAAATAATTAAACAATTTTCGGATACTATGTATATGCAATTGTTCATCTGGAAAGAATATCTGACGATAATGATGAGAACGAAATCGAGATCCACTAATTTATTGAATATTTTAAAAACCTAATATTTGTTTAACCTAGTTAGATTTAAAATAAATTAACTCAGCATTCCAATTTTCTCACTACATAAATTATTTAACTTAACTTGCTGAACTGATTTTACGAGTGCAACTAATACCTTTTCCACATCTTCCATACACCGCTACTTTTAAAATCGTTGCCAAAAATGATTCCCTTCGAAATATGCCTTCGTGCGAATTCGATCAAGCTTTCTCGTAAATCGTGGTAATAACTCGCCAATATCTCGCGGGTAATAACGCTTAATCGAAATCAACGGGCCACCGTAACTTATTATCGAAAGTGAAACTTTCTTTTTGCGCGGCCGAATGTTTGCTCGCAGTACGGCCGTGCGTGCGCGCGAACCAGCGTAAATCAAAAGCCGCGTAAAAAGCGCAATTAACCCGAGCTGCCCTTCCCCGGCGCACGAAATCGCCGCAACACTTTCGCACGGGCGAAAAGCGCTGAGCTAATCGCGCCGATGATGTCTCGTCGTAAAGCGCGCGACTTGCGATTGGTTAAGAGCCTCGGAAAAGTGGAACGATGAATTGCAAGGCGCGGCAATGAATCAGATCTCAACGGCGGTTAAGCTAGCAACAATGCGGACGCCCCCTTCGCCTTGGAGCGGCTCACGACAAACCAAGGCTGACAGCGAATGCCTGCCTTTCCCCGCGGAGCGTTATCTAAACAACAATCGCCACTTCTGTACCTTTCTACCCCGGCCGCGAACCGCGTGGAACCGCGAAACCGAGCAGAACCGGATCGGCGACAGTGCCCTATCGATCTCTTTGTCGGTCGCCGATAAATTCAGGAACGCCCGCGATAACGCGGGAGGTACGACTTGACGGAGATTGAATTGTCATTGACGCATTGGGCGACACTCAGAGGTGCCTCCGGAGGCGCGCATAGGGCTTTTGCATGACTCGTAAGTCATATGTATGTGGTATGCGTGTCGTATTATATTTCTGTGGTGTGTGTGAGTGATTGTGTGCATGTGTGTCCGCGTATATGTGTACATGTCAGCAGAGCGATATATCTGCATGTTTGTGTGAGTGAGGGTGTATTGTGTGTGGGTTAAAGTGTGTAGAATAGTGTGTGAGTATGTGTGACTATTTGTGAATATGTATGAACATGTGCGCACATATGTGAGTGTATGTGAAAAAAATTATTTATATATGGCCATATACAAGTGTGTGTGGGTATGTGTGAGTGTGGATGAGTGGGCGTGAGTGGGAGTGCGTGTGCATGTTTGTGGGTGTGTGGAGCTCAATTCTTGCAAGTTGATGTGCGCAAACTTTGTAAAAATTGCGATATAAAACTTTACACTCCATGTTCATACCAAGACCCTCCGAGATCCTCTTGACAACTTGCATGAAAAAAGCGCTAAAACGTCGCCCTGCAAGAATCAGCTGCGCAAAACTGCGCCTTTTGAAGTTATGGTCATTTAAATAGAGCCGAAAAATGCTATTTTGGATAAAAATAAAGACTCACGCACAAAAATAGTGTGTTTGAATTTATGAGTATTTATTTTTATCCAAAATAATATTTGTGGGCTCTATTTAAATGACCATAACTTCGAAAGGCACATCTTTGTGCAGCTGATTCTTTCAGGACGATATTCCGTACGTCGAGGAAAAAAACAGTATCAGTCATTTGAATTGCCATAAACAGTCTTGTCAGATGTACTGGGATACATTACATTTTTTTTTGATTTATTTCAAACGAAGTATGAAATAATGCTGAAATGACACTGATATTTTACTGAAATTTTACAAAAAACAGGAAAATATTTAGTTTGTCAATTTTCAAACAAAGGTTTGAAGAATTATTTACACTGGATAAACATTTTCAGAAAATTTCAGCATTTGTCCAAACTGCCACGCTGAAAAAAATCTGAAATGTCCCAACTTCGTGAGTTTTTTCACTGAAATTTCAGCGTTTATTTCAAAATTATTTCCGATTTTTTTTTCTACCATGAATAGATTATTGTTTAATTGTATGCCGTATTTTAAAAAACAAGTCCACATTTGTCAAAACACAAACGGTCAAAAACGTATTTATACCTGGTTATTCCCGTTTTTTCTCTTTATTTAGCCCAAAATTTTGAATTGCAATTCCAACGAAACGTTAGGAGCTACATGACTGAGGCTTTTCTATATGAAAGAACAATAAATTCGAAATATTTTGGTAATATTATTTCAGTTTTGTCAAAAAGTGCAGTTACTTCGTTATTCCCGGAAGCCACAGATATAGTGATTGTAATTCTAGCGAAACACTAGAAAAAATCTATATCTTAAAACTATCTTAACTGAAGACGCTTTTGATGTGAATTTCACCAAACTGAATTAAGCTTCTGATTTTTGCAGGGTATGATATTATAAAGTTGATGGTATGACTGGGTGAGATGACAGGCTGGATTTGAATCATACAATCAAAGTTGTCGAAATGATACGATCTATATTACAATGTAATTTATGCGCTGAGGAAATTAATTATGTACAAATTATCTGGTAAATAAATAAATCGATGAGAATTAAACTTTTCAGGAATCAGGATCTATCAATCCTAACGACATGTTTGCGAATAGAATTTGCGAATAGAATTTGTAAAGTTTTGCAAATCTTGTTTATTGTATATCCAAAGATTTGAAATTGTAAAATTGTTACGATGTCTATAATCTCATGTTTTAACCCTTTCACGGTTCAACGTCACAAATAGCATGAGATTTCGTTTACGAACCAGACAGTTCTAATTTAAATTAATAGAATTATCTATACAACATTTATAATCTATTCCGCAAATTGAAATACACCCATTTATAAGAATACTACGGTATCGTTTCCAGTGTTTGTAACAAAAATCAAATCCTTCTCTGAAGTCATTCCAAAAAGAATCCGTCTTGAGTGACCTTTCTGAACGACGTGTTCCCCTGAAAGACTTCTCGTGTCTCCGACGACGTTGTCTTCCAGACACTTGTTTTTGCCGTATGACTCAGTCGCACGTGCACTTCGCTCGAACCTTTTTCCGGTTTCTAGCGAACGAAGACAGGTGCCATTTCCGGGAAGCTCGTTGGTTTCTACGACTGTTCGTCTCCCGCTACGAATTCGGAGGACTCGAAAACTTGTCAGCGATCGCACAACGAGATCGATCTCCGCTCTAATGATCGTTTTAGGTTCGAACGATCGCCATAAACACCAGTAATCACGATGTCTCGTAATTCACGATCGCGCGGCGGAGATTATAATCCTGCGCTTTTGCGCAATAAATAGACCATTTTCTAATCATTAGTCAGACTATCGATCCGAAATCCCGAGTAGAAAGTGCTCGCTGATACGAGATCCGCCCTTGAGCGTCGGTGCGCCGAATGCACCATTACGGCAATGTGATTGAAATTCCCCGGCGTCGCCTATCAAAGGCCCTACATTAAATAGGTATTAATTACGCGACTCGCTATAATTACGGGGCGCAATGCGCGCGCAATTAATGCATATTATAAAAGAACGGCGGCGTAGTGAATGTTGGTATCGATAGTGTGTCTTCGCCGCTCGATATGATGCGCCGATAGTGTGCTGGTAATTGACGATTATTTCAAATGTATGTACACGGAAGACTCTGGTAATCCTATCGCCGAAGCGGAGTAATAAGTGGGTGGCAATGTTCCGCGCAATCTTAATGTTCATCGAATGTCCAAGAAGAGCGAGTACGATAGTCGTTACAGCGGCGCGGAGTTCTCGCTCGCGTTGACTCGCAGCTGCTTATCAAAATCAAAAATTGTAATACGATATAAAGCATATTCCTTGCGGCTCATTATCCTAAGCTTATCGGCGCGGTTTTTACGCCGAAAAGAGCGCCGAGGAACCAGAACGATTGCCGAGATGCTCGCAAAGATATAACGGGCCTTATTTATCGCGACAGACGAAAATATTTCAACATCACTTTTTGCCGCAATTTATGCTTTTGGGTTAGGGCCCCCGATAAACGCCGCTTCACGGCCGATAAAAGATAAAAATTAATATCACGACGACGCCAGTGTGCCCGATCTGTGGGATGTGCAGATGGAACTGCTTTTCGGACTAAAATCTGGACCCAAACTCTGAATCTTCAGTGCCTTGCTTTGAAGAGAGGAACATTTGAAAAAAAATGTATATTCAAAATGAACTTGCAATAAAGCTGAAAATAAATAAAAACAACGATTATTCAGTGCCTTTAGAAACACAGTCATATCTTCCATCTCTTTCTTCACTTTACTTTGTCCACGACATTCACGTTCAAATTTGTCTCCCCATAATTTCGACATTTTATAACGTGTCTCGAAAATGATAAATGAATTTCCGCGAATTTGAATGTAAATGCCGCCGCTAATTAAATCAACGTGTTTCTGCGTTCATTCAGACGAAACTCCCACAGTCATTGTCGGCATCGTTTCAAACTGACGGCACAAACAACGCGCTTTCTCCACTCCGCATTATTTCTGCGACTTCTGTCCGAAACCGGCGAATCGTTTGATCCGCTCGATTTCGGAATTTCAACGTTGACGGAGACGCGCTGAAATGCACGTCACGTCTGTCGTCGCGCGCGCGATCTCGCGTGGTCATCCTCGAGGAGTGTCAGCAGGGTGATGCAACCGTTAAAAAATGTGACCTTCGCGCCTGGCGCGCGATGGTCCTGAGTATTTGCGCGGCGCTCGTATCGCATAACCGATCGTAAATGCAAAAAAACACACCTGCAACGTGATTTAACACATTTGAATTTAATTGCATCAACGTTCCGAGAGCACGCGTGTGCCGAGCGGGACGTCGCGATTATTTCGTCGGCGGCATTCCATGGGGCGTTTTGTCAGAGGAAAATATGAATATCGACAGTTTGAGCCAGCCGAAAAACAAATTACGTTCCAACGATAGTGATAAGTGTGATTCACTTCACAGAATTATTTGTCAGTTTTGACGAGCAAGATTTTTTTGCAGAAGTTTGTTTGCGCGTCAGGAGATAATTAATCGAAGATAATGACGTGTTGTTGCGGAGATTCGGATTTGTTATGGAGATTCATTTAAGGAGGAATTTGACGAACCGCAAATTGTTGACACGTCGAGGGAAATGAATCGGATGACGTGTCGTTTGGAAGATTCCGATTAACCGAGGCAGAATTTTCCTGAAATATTAATTGCGCGCTTGCGAAATTACGCACGAGATGGCAGTTCACGTCGCCTCGAGCGAGACTCGTAATTCCGTCACTTTTCCACCGAGTGTGACAAATTTCAGCGGTCACTTAATTGAGCCACATACCGCGACGACTGTAAATGATGATTGTTGTTTTTACGTCCCGATAACTCGTTTCTTTCGGCACCGCCTAATATTGTTGTACGCGCGATCCAAAATCAGATAAGGGAATGAGATCTGATAGTGGTGAATTAATATTTACGGATGATGCGTAACATAAATTTCAATTTAAATTCATTGGAAATTATTTACAGGCTAGGCTAATGGAATTTACTTTGATCTCAGTCAACAACGAACGGGCGCGCGCTCGAGAGAGAGATACGGGACGGCGGGGCGAGGGACGCGGGAGGGAATAAGCGAGTAATGCGCACTGATAATGCCGTTGATATTTAATCACGTGGTAGATACGCGCTGGCTTTTTTGCAAGAATTAATTGAAACAAATCAAAGTGTATTTTGTTTCCATTAAACCGGCCTTTTTTCGTCGCCGAATTAAAAGTGCCAGCAAACAAAATGCCCGATTAATCGAGTTATTTATAGAATTTAACATGAACCGACGCCGGTTGTGTAATCTTTTTGAGAGGGTGATTAAACATGCCGAAAAACGCGCTCATTTTTGCCCGCACAATTAGTGCTCATTAATGTTTTGCACAGCCGAGTTGTCGCGGAAATGTGCGGCTCAACGAAAAACAAATCGCCGATTTATTTTCGAGTGCGGCGTCGCAATCAGCGTTTAATTCCAATTGAAACATTCCGTGTTTGTTTGTACGTCGTTCAAACGCGAGCGCCAACCCGACAGTCGCGCGCGCAATTTATGTCGAAAGCGCAAATCGCGATATAAATAACGGCGCGCCGTGAAAAGTGCCCGGGCTTCCATTAAAGCGTCGCGGTCGGCGATAACATCGAAAATCTTAATAAATGCCCGATCGGGACGTTATCTTGGAATCTATATTGCGCGCAATTTATGAAGACGCGAATGTTAATCGCGCCGTGATATCTGCACCGATATAAATGCGGACGATTTATCGATATTGCGCAGCTCTCTGGATTTGTTCGCATTGTCACAGTCCAACCAAAATCTGCTTAATTGAATCTTAGCTTTCATGAAATCGAAGGAGGTAACTTAATCTGGAAAAAACTTGCGAAATCGTCGACGAGGTTAAACGAAACAGAAGAGACTAAGTATCAGTTCAAAATGAATCGCGCCTCTTTATACAATAATTTGTTGTAACTACAAATAACTTAAAAAAACGTACAATTAACTCACAATTAACTTACAATTAACTCACAATTAACTTACAATTAACTTACAATTAATTCACCATTAACTTACAATTAACTCACAATTAACTTACAATTAACTTACAGTTAACTTACAATTAACTTACAATTAACTTACAATTAATTCACAATTAACTTACAATTAACTTACAATTAATTTACAATTAATTTACAATTAAGTTACGAATAACTTACAACTTTTTCCAATACTCAGTTTACAGTTTGTAATTACACATTTCACTGTAAAAAAAGAAGTTGAATTTTAAACCAGGTTTTCAAGCATATATACTTGATATTCGAAGTTTTAATCGAACATTTCAGTGTATATGCTTTAATATTCAAGTCGAACTTTAATTTTAAACTCAAACTTCAAATCTGTGGCATTCTAACCTAAAAAGGCCATAAAACATTATATGATTTTAAAGTTACACTTTAAAATTAAAGCGAATATGATTTAATTTTATAGTAAATATGTTTGAATTTAAAAGTCGGATTTTGAAATTCACGCATATTTACTTGCAACTGAATTAAAGTAAATATGCTTGAAAACAGCACTATTTTTTTACAGTGTACAAAATTTGTTGAATTACACTAGCATTGTGCAAATAAAGCCTGGTTCACTATTTCAGTGATTATTATTTTAAACTGTAAGCGAATGCGTTCCCATATTTCGAAGTTATGACTAAAATCAAACAACACAAAAATGTGAAATATTCTACAACATCTGTGCAACCAAATTACACAACTTGTTCCCCGAACCGTTTTTACTGTATAAACAATTCTTCTTGACGAAAACGCAACTTGATGAGTGCAACAACATAAGTTGACGAAAAAGCGCGAATATTGGCGAGTGTTGAACACGACTGTAAAATCGCAAAGCGTACGTGGGCGTAGTAAATGCGGCGAAGATATCGCTTGACTTCTCGGTTCTCGCTTTCCGCCCAGATTTGCAGCTGTTACACCACCTGTCGTGTCCGCCCTTTTCGCACCTACATGACACGTTCGGCCGCAAACAACGCGAGCCACGTTGAAATAACTCCTCGGCTACGTTAATCATCGACTACTCGCAGCCCGGTGACGTCCGGCAAATCCACGCTTATGCTGATATGGGACCCGGAATTCCCTACATCAAACAAAGAACCAACAAACAATCCGACGAAATCTTGACGCGCACAGCCGGAGCGTTTATTTAGGCTGATGAAACGGTTTCGGTGTTTTACTGCGTCAAGGAATTTTGTTAGGCCTCGTTCCCGTTCCGTAATTTAATTATCGCCGATGACGAATCGGGTCCCGAACGCGACGATAGATAGGCGAATTTGATTTATTGGCGCGCGTTTCATGAATGAATTCTTCTTTGTGCAAAGATTAATCGCAATTTGCGGCGACTTGTTGAGAGTTGTTACAGTTGAATTGCGGGTAAGTGGCTATAACATGTGGCGGCAATATTGAGTGCGGTCCAATTTTATTCGCGATAGCGCAGTGAAATTAGCGCGAGACCCTTTGTGGCGTCAGGCCAAGCGATCTGGAAGAATCGACGAATAATTTAGTGCGACCTGCAAAATAGATACTCCGCGTGGCAGGTGTATTTTTGCGTGTAGTTGACGAGCGCGGTGCGGACAAAAAATAGCGTTACGGCGTAATAAAAATTTCAATTCATGAATTAATCCCCCGATAGTTACAGATATAACGCGGCCGCGCGCTCGTCCGCGGGAAAATGTTCCGCGACTATAAATATTCCCGAGCATTCATTTCCTTCTCGTAATAGGCTCGTCTCCACGAAGATTCGATCAGTAAGTACATTTTCTTCAGTAGTCACTTTAACATTCCGGGCTCTCTCGAGTCACACTTGCATTTTCGAATATGCATGGTGAATGTTCAATTTCGTCTATTTAGGAGACTGAAAAGTGGTCTTTTGAAATTCATTTATTGTAACATGTTTGCTTGGATAAGGTAAATGCATTCTTGAAACGAGTTGGCTGAAGTAAATTGATTTTAGTTTGAGGGAAGTCAATTTTGAAGTTCGTCATCTTCTAAGTTAACTTGAAGTTTCCAGAAGAAATGAATTTCGTTCAAATTAAAGATTTGAAGGAAATGTCGGAATTTTCGGTTAGAATTCTCGTCGCACATGCTCCCAGGTCTTTGAATGTGTATGTGCGACTATTAGCAAAATTCGAATAATGGACACTATCTCTCTTATTAGTAATGCATCACACCCGTGACTTGAGTCCTTTTGCATTTGAGATTAATACAAAATCTGAACCACAGATAACGGGAAAAAGTTCAGTAATCCCAGTTTTCAACAATTCCTCATCAGATCTTCGATCAAGACACCAATTGTTCGTTTAAATACACACTGAGAGAAAAATATACTGTAAAAGTATCACTTTTTGCGATCAAAATTACTATACTGTATAAAAACGCTGGCGTATATCCGATTTATCATTTATTTTCTTAAACATTGTATAATCAAAAATTCGTTCATTGATTATACAATGTTTTCCATTAATATAATAGTTCTGTATAACAAATTGTACTATCTCTATGAATGTTTGCACAGTCCTGACGGCTGTAAAAATTAGCATACTGTCTCATAATTTGTCTAAGCCTGAAATGAAGTAGTGACAAACTAATCTGATAATTTGTATCCCAATGTTGCCAGTATTAAAAACTATTGTTACACATATATCTACTAAAATATGAAGCAAATAATTAAATTAATACAAATCGAACTTTCCGTATTTTCTTATATCAGAAAAATCTCATTGCAACAAGCAGGAAAGCGGGCGCTTTCAAAAAAAATATGTGCAAACGTGCACAAGTCGTTTTTACCATACTGGTTGATAACTTGTGTTACCGACCCTTACAAAATTTCTTTAAAAATACATTCAGTACAACAAATGCAATAGCAAACACTGAGGGAAATTGTGATAATTTACGTATTTCAGTGAAAGTGAGATATTATATTTTTATTATCCTGAAAGTAATTTTTTCTTTTAAAAATAATAATTTACAAGGGTCATAAAAAGTAGGATAAATCGTTATGTCAGCGTTACTGTCGAGGATAGTAATTTTAATCTAAACTCTTCTCTCAGTGCAGGGACGGAGCTCTATCCCTCAAACCTTAACCTTTTTCTCAAACCGCATGCGCACAAAACATCCAAGTTTCCATGCGAAACATCTACCCCAAGAAAAGAAAGCGAGAAACCCATTCCGCGGAAGCGGAAAAGTAGCCACAACTTGACGTCGTCGTCAGAAAACACGGACAATTTGCCTCGCGACCACAGAACGCAATAAAATATTAATTCTAGCACCCAGACGCAATTGCAGCGCATACCCACAATTCGAAAATGAACGCCGAACGCGGCGCATCATGCGGCTAGTCGGGTTCGCGGTTGCGAGTGATTCGCGGCGTGCCCCGGCTGGCGCGTCTTTTCGCGCGTCCGTTGCCCGCTGCGTGCGCGTTTTTGCGCCGCGCCACTCGAGCTCTGGTTTCTCGTCGACGCGTTGCCCGCGATGGGCGTGAAGGAAGTGCCTACACCCACGTATGAGATTGGCGTCAAACGTCCTCTCCCACACGGCGAAAACGGAAAAACGGCGCGGCAGAAAGGCGGGGACCCTCGAACCGGCGAAAAAAGGACGAACAGCCTCGCACTTAATCTTTCAAAGCACTTCATCCCGCTACACGAAGATGCTATCGAAGGTTTCCAATCTTCTCGACCTTTCTCCCGTCTTTTTCTTCCGCGCTTTCGTCCTCGTGCGAGCGTGTGTGAAAGGTGCCAATTTCAGACACGACCCGAGATACGTGCCCGCGTCTCCTCGCATCTATGCGCGCATCTATCCGCAGATCATCACAAAGGATGGGAAGAGGGTTAGGAGTTACACTTGGCTGACTTCGAGAAAATTGCATTTGAGGTTTCGATGCATTGCGCGCGCGCATTTGTTCCGCGGATCGCGGCCTTTTTTCGCCGACGCTTCTTCCTCGAGCGCCACGACGTGCATTCCTTTACAGTTAGCGGCGTTTTTTGCGCGCGCGCCATTTTTGCGAAATTCGGTCACGTGATGCCGTATCAATAAAATCGTTTCCCACGAGGCATTCGCGTGCTCTTCCCCCGATGGTACTGTCGGGCCCACTTTTTTCCCACAGTTTCTATTTCATATACGGAATTTTACGAGATAGCGATTTCTGGGCGCCGGCTTTTTCAGGTGAAACACTTTGGAGGATGAACAGTGTTTTCCTGCGGAAAAGTGGAAGACCAACAAATTTTTCAAACCTCTGAATGATGAGAAATGGGAAATAAAGAGGACGAGTATCTGTTTCATGTCTGTTTTATTAGTTTATTTATTCTGTTTTACATTGAGTAACTACCGATATCCAGCTAGAAATCAGTGATTCTATCTCGAGTCAGATGGTATCTAATTCAGAAAAATGCAACTTGTTCCTGGGAAGATATATTGCTCATCGACTTCCCTTCGATAGTCATCAACTGCCATTTTTGGTCACAAAAGATTTAACCAATTCCAAAAGCGAAATTCGATTTGCAGCAGCAATGCCTCGCTCGGATCATCAGAATCGCGTGTCCGCAATGAATAACATCGAGCGCTGTCAATAAAGCGAAGTCGTTTGCAATAATAAGTTCGCGCAGCGATTCAATCTCGAAGGCAGCAACGCGCCTAGTTTGCGGTGTAATCAGTCGCCCGGAGGAAGCAATATATATCTGCCTCGGAACGGCAGCCACGTCGGTGGCGAACGCACAGAACGAAAAGACGAAGTGCTCCACAAGTCCGTTACTTTTGTCCGACGATTCCGCGTCGCCTCTCGCTCCCTCAATTTCTCAAATGGTTGTACGTGGCGCAAATGCACTTCTCCCGGCGGTTATTGGCGTTTTTGCAGCCAACGCGAACTTTACACGCGGAAGTTGCGCGAACCTATCTCACCTCCCGCTGCCTACCTAATCTCCCTTTGTGATATCGCGCGTACCAATACTTTTCTCGCAATCGGAATCGGTAGCGAGCATTGATAATTTTGTCGGGCGTGAAATTTACGATAGGTAGCGCTGTTTCTGGCAATACCGACAGAGCGAGGCTGACTTATCAAGTTACTTCGTTGTCGATTTGTCAAGAATATATGGAGAAAGATTTTCGATGAAATCGTTAGTTCAAAACCTGCTTCAAGAAATTATAGAATTTGTTAAAATTGATTTAATCGATGAATGAAAGAGTTTATTTTTCAATGTGCTAAGGCTACTGACCACCTTTCAACATAAATTTTCTCATAATTTATTGTTCATAAAATGTTCTGACTATGGAAATGTAATTCGACTTATGAAGTTGACTACGTGGGAAGTTATCTCTCCTATTAATCCGAATCTTCCGTATGCTCTTATGCAGCAATTTTGCTGTTGATAATAAGTTTATTGTTAAGCATCAAACATGATTTGTGTCGAATGTTCGCGGTGCTTGGGAGATCGCGAGCTCAGCTATTTTTCTGCGTAAAGTGAATGTGCGCGGTCGAAAAAGTGGAGTATAATGGTTTCAAAGACCGGTTGTCGTTTTTCGTAGCAACAGCTGCTACGTCGATGGTGGATGTTGTGAGGTGAGGCCCGACAAATATGGTAAAAGCGCGGTGTTTAACATATGTAGCGCTAGCACGTACGCGCGCCACGACGGCTTTATCATTAAAGGTAACGCGCCTCTCACTCTAGCACTGACTCACATTTTGCACCTCGATTCAACGAAATTTCGATTCGACGAAGTCGACACGAGAATAACTGAGGCTATCATGATTTACACTCTTGATGTTGATGTCTATCTATAAAACTACATCCAGACATTTGAGAAGCATATCTTATATTCTATAAAGCATAACAAAAATATACGACACTTTTAGTTTCTCTCCCGATAAACATTTTTGGACCTTGCGCCGATGAGTTCATTTACATATTTTATAAACAAATATGAGCTGTCGTTGAAAACTTCTTCATGTTCGGATTGAACAAATAATGATGGAATGACTGTAATCACTCAATTATTCCACGATAACAATTTCCCGATACACGTTACGAATTTTAATTGCCCCGATGGACGTGTCTCCATAGCACTTAACATTAATATTAATGACGCTTCGTTTGGAACCTCAAGGTTTGATCGCGCGTGCGATTAGACTCCAAAAGATCAGGATATATCACAGCTTACTAATTTCATGCGATTTCGATTAATCCGTACGTAGAGAAAAAAATTATTAAAGTAAACCCCAGTTTCAGCCAACATCCACACTTAGCGAAAAAACGAAACTATCATCGATAACTTTCTTCAGGTGATTGTCAAACTTTAGCACTTCAACCCGATCTAATTTTTATTTACCACCTCGCCGTTTTGACATCCCGTACTTCGAGGAGACGCACGGAAGGCGCTTATGACACTGACAACGAAGCCCCAGAACCGACTGCAACAACACTGGCAGTAATTGGTGTTGCGAACAAACCCTTCGCAGCCCGACTTCTTATTACCCGGCAATGCTGCGCGCAGATTAAGAGCGCCGTCTTCGACACTACAATAATAAACTTAGCATTCGAATGCGTCACTGCGGCCGGGATTAGCATAAATGCCGCTCGCATGACGAAAGAAAAATAAAGTGGAAACGCGGGGCATGTGAACTTGATTGAGCATCGAGCCTCTCCGTAATAATTCAATCGCAGGACAAAACTTTTCGCAACCCGCGATCGCTTCGGCCAATCAGCGATTCGCCGTCGCAATCAACGCGCGCTCATAAAACCCATTCCTATAATTTTCAATTGGGAAACGTCTTGCGCAACATTCGTCATTGTCGTCCGTTACGAGCGTTAGCGGATTGACGACGGCTTTGAATGGCCGGAGCGGTGCTTTCTTGAACGAGCGCACGATCCGAACGCCTTCGCTAATGCCGGTGTTAAAGAGCACCAGATAAATCCATATGCGAATGCGCGCAGGCCGCGTAGTCGTGCCTCGTGCGATCATGCGAGTCTTTCTGACACAATGCCGCGTCGTGGGCTTTCAATCGCGCGCTTTCGTGACTTATTCGTGATTGCTCGTGGCGACAAGATTTTCGTCTCAAGCGTCAAAGTAGTCCGACGAATACTACGGTCGACGCGTTTTTGCCCCTTTTTTCTGTCTGGGCAATATGGGGTTCGGAGGTATTTTTGGACGGAGGAAAATAGTTGGGCTTTTCGATGCTTTATGGTTTCTTGAGATGGCGACCCTTCGAGTTGATTTTGTTTAGGTGACTTGTTAAAGTTGGGAAACTGTTGGGAAGAATTTAGGGAATTGATAGTAAAATAATGTTGATGTGTTGAAGAAAAGATGAAGAGTTGAAGAGAGATTGTTTTTGTTATGTTCTTAATGGTTTCAGTTTTGCAAATAAGGCAACGAAAACATCTGAGGAGCAAAACGTTGAACGGTCCGCGACATGGTAAAATGAGGAGGAGTGTTCAGTTGGCGCCAGTTGACTTCTGTGGAGGACGAGTAACTGTCAGAGAATGGAATCATATGCGGTCATTAGGAAAGAGAATATTGTTCCAGAGATACACTGTGTATTGCAGGAATGAAGACATGCGAATATCAAGTTTTTTGAATTCAAGACAGCATATCTGTCTGCAATAACCATAACTAAACACTTGCAGAGTTGCGAATTTCATATTTAATATCGCATTACTGTGCTAATGACTACATGGGAGTAATGTAGCTTCTTGTTGTTTATTTACAGGAAAAACGAGTTCCATCTTATCACTACATCAGTATGAAGAGTGAGAATTGACTCAATAAACTGAGAAAAGTTTATCTGGTAGACCCCGATCTTCTTATCCCAAACATGTTTTAGTGCAACCATTAAATGTTTTACCCGGAACTAAAATTCTGCTAACAGTTACAGTAACAAATCATTAGGTTGAACAATAATTTTGGGAAACTGTAACCGTTACCAAATATTCCTGTAAATGTTATATAATAATTTCTTAGTGTATGTTGGGGAATATTGCTTCTAAATTTACAATTTCCAACGTACCACCATGACATCTAAAGTCATGAAAAAAAAACAAAAATCATTGTATTCCCAGAACACCTTTTAACCACTACATTCCGTTAAACTCTAAAAACTTCCGCAGTCGAGTTTCCCGCATGCCCAAAACGTCACTCCGAGATCTTACTTGCTTTGAAACAACGTGCAGGTTCGTCGCTTGACAACAATTACCAAGACAACAACAGCCTGTCTAACCCGGCATAGCTCGGCGGCGAAACGTGACACTCACGACGACTAAAGCAGCAGTCAAAACGCGGCCCCCATGATCCGTCGCGTAATCGCGTTTGGGCGCGCCGCGGCTCCCACGTAGTTATTCTTGCAGCGAGCGACTTAGATTCATCTTATTGCTAATGTCGCGTAAAACGCGGCGTGACTCGTTCTTTTTCCGCGGCGCAAAATAAAGAGTGAAATATGTTAATGGAGAGCGCGGGACAGAGGAAGCTGCGCGCCGCGCGGCTGAACAGCGCACCGGATGGTATCTTGATTAAGGTGTCTGGCGGGCGTTAGTCATTCGAGCCACTAGCCAACCTGCCAGTCAGCCGCGCAGCCGAGCTGCCAGCCACCGACTCGAAAATCTAATTTTGCCGGCGAAACGAAAAAAGCGCGCCGCCGAGCGAGAAGCACCGGCGCCCGGAATCCCGGCGCGGTTCTTTGACCATGTTCATTCTCACTTCGGGACGTCTCTTCGTCCTCTATTTTGCACCTACGCCAACTTTAATAGCCCCGCCGATCCGCGCTAGGCTCTTCCGGACATCTATATTTATATCGCGCGGCCGCTCGTAAATTGTCCGCCAGGCCGCGCCCGATTGAGATAGCGCGGTTCCGGCGCGGATTTCGGATCGGCGATTCCGCAATCGGCGAACACGCGTCGCAACTTAAGCGCCGGGCGCGCGATCCTATCGCGCCTCGATGTGAATTATTCGTCGGCCTAAGACGCGCAGCGCTCCGGGGTGGGCCTGTCTCGTTCGCGACAATGTCAGCTAATGTAACAAAGTGTGCGACGACACACTTGCCAAGTCGTCGCCTCCGATAGAGATCGTGCGCGGGCCCATATTTCAGCGCCAGCGCTGACAAAAGTCATTACGGCATCATTATTCCGGAACTATTTTCGGGGATCGCGGGATAAGGAGTCTGGATTGAGGTTCGGGTCGATGATGGCGAAGGAATTGTCTGGTTCGATTGTTGTGATTTGTTCAAGTTGCAAATGAAACAGTCATGATCTGTGGGCAAGAAAAGTTTTATGAATTTTATAGCTTCTATTTTAACTCCAGACAAAAGGAGTTGGAAAGGTGGACAAAGGCAATCTCTACTTTACCGACTAAAATGTCTTGTATATTTTAGTCTTGTATATTTTATACAAGACCGAGATAATGGCAAGTTAACACGATAAAAAGAGAGGTCAGCAGTCAAAATGTCTGCTTCGGCCGTTCTAGTGTTAAGAGAGCAATATGGACACACTCTACTTTTATTTTTCCAGCGTTGCCTTACTTTTTTGATAAACTATTTCTGGTGATGCATTTTTTTTAAATGTAACTAAAGTAGAGCTATTACTACTATAAGTTTACAAAAACTAGATTGTTGTGATAGGCAAATGACCTTTTGTTCATTTCATTTCAATATTTACATCATTGCACCTGCACTGCAGTATCTGCGAATGATTACCTGAAACAAACAAAAATAATATTTTAGTTTTGAGACATTATCGAACTCGTAACGAAATTTTTTAAACATAATCGATTTGAATACAAATGATGCTATGGATGAAACTAATGAATAGGCATAAGCTCTTAATTTAAAGAGAGGAACTTTGTACTTTATCAGTCGTTTACGGCTTTACAAATGTACGGTGGTGATAAAAGTAAACGTGATCTTAACTCAAATAACAAAAAAATCAATTACGAACCGCGTCGCCAGCCAACTTACAATTGCTCGCAATTCAGTCAGGTACAAATCAATTTAAGAGCCCTCTTAACCATTTGATCAGATACATTCGATTTGTAACATCTCCCTGACCAAATAAAAGCGCGCCAAGTGCGACTCGATTATCACAATCAATAAACCTGATTAATAAGCCATTAAAGTCCCCCGTGGCTCGCTCATCCGATATCCTAATCCAAATCCCAATTAAACTTGGACGACGCAATCGCCGCGCGCATTCTTTACGACATTAATATTAACATCACGAATCGGGCTCATTAACAAACTATGCCGACAAACATTAGGAGATCGAATTAAAGCGAATTAACGGCGATCGGCTACGTAAATGCAAATCGATCCAATCAGTCGAATAACGATCAGATTGAAATTTATGCGTTGAAGGTGACTTTTAATTTACCTTTTCAAGAATCTTCCCGATAATATAAATTACTTCTAATTTAAGGTGATTCCGAGTACATGGCAGTACTGATGGTTTTGGTAATTGTATTAATTATTTTAGATTACACGACATGAGGATAAAACATTCTTTTTCTTATCAAGCTATTGAAGTTCAATAAAATATAATTTACGAAAGAGGCTGTCAGAAAACTCAGTTATCAAGAATTCTTATTGTTAGTTTTTAGAATGATTTTATTAAAATTCCCCAATCTTCTGATTTTAACACCACATATCTACAG
Source organism: Ceratoteleas bidentatus (assembly GCA_022817645.1). Classification (NCBI taxonomy): domain Eukaryota; kingdom Metazoa; phylum Arthropoda; class Insecta; order Hymenoptera; family Scelionidae; genus Ceratoteleas; species Ceratoteleas bidentatus. The sequence continues at coordinate 34,720 of JABFPB010000173.1, forward strand.
AAATACCTAAAATAAACCCACACACTCTTTCCTTTTACATTAACACACAGTGATCCCCTTCAGTATCGACTGTCCATGCCAAGCACTTAGCAATACGACATCGCAAAACTGATTTTGAAGTTGAAGTTGCACCAGTCGACAGCATTGTAGAACACGTATCAGTGTAATTGCCGATTAAAAGCCGGGCACCACACATCCGGCGACGTGTGGTGCCCGACACACAAACACATCGACGCACAAACCCACACAGAGAGGCGCGCGCATCGCGGCATCAGAAACGACGAATCGTGCGCGTTCAGGCCGTTCTCTGTCTTATCTCATTGTGTTTTAAATTGCGACCAATTTACTTGCATTTTTTTCAGCCCGTAAATAAGGGTAAATAAGCCGTGTCGTGTAGGTTGTTGACCCAACCGCCTTCTAACGTCGCTACTTGCGGCTCGCTCGTTTGACGATGAGCTCAGCTTTGACCCTGATGATGCCACGATTCACCTTATGGAACACAAGCGTCGCTCAAAAACGACCGCAACGACAATGAAACACCAGCCCGGCACCGGCATTAACTTGTTTCAGATCCGATCTCATTTGCTCACAACTTAACTTCCACTTCGATAAACAGTTCGTAAATTGCATTTCATTTATCAACGCCGTAGTTTGTGAAATCCGATCGACTCACCGTTCGCCCCGGGATACGATACAATCGTTCGCGCAATTTCGTCGTCAATTTTTCGAAGGCATTTTTTCACCGGAGGAGGTGCAGTTCGAAATATAGTGTGTCGGAGACCGGGAAAAGGGCACTCTCGGAACGACCCATTTCGTGCGCCGAAATCGCAGACACGGACGATGGAATGCGTAGTAAACAAATTCCTGAATGGACCCTTAACGTCTACATCTGCCGACCGTGCATTTGCATACAATGTTTCATGGGATAATTTAGTTGACACGTCGCGATTAATGAATCGCGTCGAAGTGCACCGAATAGTTAGTTCGTAATAAGCCACGTCGTAATTTCCCCTCAATTAACCGCCAGCCGCGACTCGCGGTGACTGTCCGCGCGCAATTCCCAGGATCCATCTGTCGAAACTTTTCTGCGACACAGAGCGCGCTTTTGTTCCGCGTTATTTGTGACCTTTTTGCGCGCGAAATTAGCATCCCGGACAATGCGGCCGAATGGGCATTCGCGTCTCGCGTGGTTGTTACTATAATTAACGTTGTGCCAATTATATGATCGCGTGGTTTACGGTAAAACGGAATCGTGGCATTGTCCGCGATCTAACGGAAGTGTGTTCGACCCTTTGGTCACTGCCCAAAATTGAAAAAAAATTGAAATCCACGTTTTTATGATTTTTTTGTTGAAAGGATGACGATATTCGTCTGGAATTGGCCCGTCAAATAACCGATTTTTGACGCGGATTTTGCCGTGTCCCGACAAATTGCCGGTTAATAAATGAAAGCGGAAAAGGGAAAAAAAGCCGGCGAGGTGAGCCTCGCGGATGACACGATTCCGCACGACAAAACGAGAATTATCAACGCAATGACTCTTATTCGCGGCGCTTCTATTTGACATAGCGGCGGCTTCGTCTACCGGCGATGCCGAAATTGCGCCAGTTCCCAGCAAAGGGCGATTGCAGCGTTGCAATCGCGCGAACTGCATTGTTCAACGAATCTGGCGAAAATTGAATCACACGTGAAAAAGAGCAGCTACCCGTCGACGCTCTGTATCAGCGGTCCGACGAAAAAGCCCGTTGCATCGTTTGCACGCGATATTGGCATTTCACGAATGACATCCTGTTGTTACGCGGTAACGCGATAACGATAACAGTTTTACTTGTCGGATCTTTTAACCCGCGGAACAGGGTTTATAATGAGTCACACTGGGTGAAAAGTTATCCGACTTTTTCTGTACTTTATTTGCAGTCAGATTTTAAAGTAGTATACAGGAAAGTTACCATATTGTATTGTAAAAAATACTTTTTATTACTTGAACACATGCTTTATCGAAGTACTCATGTCTGTCAAACTTGCTTAACTTGAAGATTTTGCTGTAATGATAGTTGGTTTCTATTTTGATGTTATCATTTTGAAAATGTTATACTCCTGTCGTGTAGTTTATTTATGAACCCATGTTTTGACAAACAAATTATATCAGCAATGAAACTGAGAGTAAGATGTAAACAATCAATGTTTATCTCTTTTAATTGCTTACATATTCGTGTCAATGACAATGTCATCTGAGCAGAATGTGTTCACTGAGAAAAACAAACAGTTGTTCAAATAAGTTGCCTAGGAAGAAAGATTAATTAATTCAGTTTCCGTTTCTGACATTCTATTCTAATTTAATGAAATGGAAGCAGTTGTATCTCTATAAAAGTTGATTGAAAAGAATTGAATTACGAATACTCAGAAAAATAATTGATTAGATCCAGATAATTCACTTTACCATAACTAAATAATTTATTTGAAATGGTACCACATTAAAGAGTTATTTGGGATAAATAAATATATATTTGTAGCAAATAAAAATATATATTTATAGCAAATAAATGTACTTCCTTATATCAAATAAGGATGTATTAATTCCACATATATCCACATTTAGCGAAACTAAATTTGTCCAAATAAACGTATTTATTTGAGACAAGTAAATTATTTTTCTGAATGAAAAATTCAATTTACTATTCTGTAATTAAAGAAGGATTTGAGGTGTTTTAAGAATTCCAGATGTTTATATTCTTTAAAATCGATTTTTATTTCCAATGTGACTATTCTACAGGCTACTTTCTTCAGATAACAAAGAAATGAGATTTTCGATGAACTATGGCGAAGATAGTAAAAAACTGGAAGAGTCAAATCCATTTAAACGGAGTTCTTCCAATTCAATTGTAACGTTTCCTAGTCTATTCAATTCAAAAAATGAAATATGTTTCATATTATGAACTCATTTTAAGGTAGTTCTTAAACGAAGGGCCGGATATGGAGGGCGCCAAACAAAAGTTACTATATTATTCAAATGATAAAGCATTTTTGGTGATTTCGTTAGTACACATTTTCTTCACACAACATCTGATTTTCCTGTAGAGCTGTCAGTTATAATTATTATGTTGACTACGTTGGTTACTTTTAGGCTAGTTTACTTTGTTTGTATTAGACAAAACTTGTTTCTCAGTGCTCAAAGCCAACATATGTTTTTCCTAACGTATATGAGTCATTAGTATCTTAAGACTCCGTTCTCTTCGAGTATGGTAGCCTTTTGAAATTTTTTCGTCTGCTGGCATGTTTGTTTTGGTGCTCGACTTTCGGGATCGCGGCGTCTTATAAATTGATTCGCGCGATTTGTTTGACGCGTCTGTTTATCCCGGCATCGAGCGGCGCCCCGCAACAATAACTCAGGCAACGAGATTAACTCGTACGGGCAAAGCGTGACGGGGGTTTTTCATATTTTTAGAACGACAAATTGAAAGCACGTGAAAGTCGACTCGTGACTGAGCGTCAGTAGGAATAGACGTGTGTGTGGGTGAGTGCGCGCGGAGATCCAGTTTATGATCTTGCCCGCTGCACCCTCTGTTGTATTTTGGCACTGGGATGAGGGTCAACGAATTTTGAATGGACCAAAAATATATGTTGCCGCTTTATATAGACGCAACGAAAATATACTTTGCAAAAAGTGGATGGCGGGTTCGCGACTTTCGGGAAACGAGTCTGCGGGTAACGGCGCTGCAAACTTTTTGCGCACGAGCTGGAATGGGAGCTTGTTGAAAAGACATTTGCTGTTCGTTATGTGTTTTCATTCAACATTGTGATGGAAAAATGGATGTCTGCGTGTCGGGTGTTTTATTGTGATGATATTAGTATATGATGAGTGTTGTTCAATAGATTTTTTTGGTTTTATATGTTGATAATTTCTGTGGTTTTCAGGGAAAACCTTTCGTCACTTTATTGTGACGAAATTTTGATATATTTGCGTTTGAAACTGTTATTTATTTTGTAAAAAACCTCTATACATTTATTGGATCCTATTTTTAATGGGAAATGATAACGGAACACTAACACTAAATCGATGTTGATTTGATGTCAACAGCATCGATTCGACATTGATCAACATTGATGAACATCGATTTGAAATGATGTTCTGTTAGGGTTATTGTGTAAACAGCGATAAATGTAAACGATGATTAATATTGATTCAGTTTAATACAATTAAATTCTAATTACGAAAATAGTGATCAGTCTTTTGTAAATATTGTCTGAGAAAGTTCAAAGAAATATTTGGCAAAATTACGCGGAGTAAGATGAATTTTGTTTTCGTGTAGTCGAAAGTAATTGTTTAGACGATTAAATCTACTCAAATTGTTTCCCAAAGAAACCGCATGAAACAACCATCTAGCATTCTAGTCATTTGTCTTATGACACCTACACATTTTCTGACGCGGTTTCTCTGACAAAATTCTCTGTCTAAGATACTTGACTGCGAGATTTAGACAGAAACACAATTGTTTTTTTACCATCATTACACGATCCTTCAACTTCGTTATATAACAACAAAACATCACAACAGAACAAAACTCATCATTTACAACGGTCAAAAACCCCAATATTCGATTTAATTTAATCGATCACCATTTAATGCCCCGAAACATTCTAAAGCATTCAGGCAAAAAGATCCTCAAATCACCCAACATTTCATTTCTACCCAAACGACCATTTTAAAAGACTAAAAGCCACACTAAAACCCCATCGAGCAAAAACTCCGCAAAAACAGTTTCGCCTCCATCACAATAAAATTAATTTCGCGATCCAAGTGTTTTATTGCCCGAGCCTCCGCCCGAACGGAAAATGTCTAACAGCGCGTTTACCTGCACGCATAAAATTCGGGATGCGTGCACGCGACATGCAGCGAGCGTTTCACTCGACCGTTTAGCCTGACGTGGCCTTAATTTGTCGAGACTAAGAGACAAATACAAAGAGCGCATCGCCGGGCCGAATTGTTCTTTTCGCTGGCGCCATTGGAATTTCGGTCCGAGCGAGATGGCCGGATGGCGCCGCCGCTCCTCCGAGCTGGCTTTCGTGCCGCTCGCCAGGCAGCCGTTTTTTTAACCCCCGGCGGCAATTGCGAGGCTTTTTTCGGCTTCATCGTCGCGCTCTGCGTTACCGCACGACACACATTCGTCGCGCAAAAGCGCCGAGCACATTGTGCGCATTGTCCGGTGCAGTGTCTCGGTCGCCGCACCAAGGAGCCGCCTGCGATTCCGATATTTCGGGACGGGCTATTTATAGCGGCGTGCGGCGCCGGGCGATTTTTCGTGTCGCGCAAGCGGTCACGGAGCAAAGTTGATCGCACAGAGGGTCAGAGGACGCGACCCAGAAACGCGACGAAAAACAAAATTGAATGCAGCCAGTGATCGGTTGCAATTTTAGGAGTCTTGTTCTGTTGATTGGAATAGAAAAGAGAGTTTTTGTCCCACCCGGGCAAAAAGTGCGCTTTTTATTCCTGCACGGGGAAACAATGTCTAGCAAAGCTTATTGGGTAGTTAGATAAAAACGGTTAACAACGAAGTAGCGGAGGTATAGATGGGAAATGTGGAGATGTCAAAAACTTTTTAATTTTTCAGTGAAATTTCAGTATATTTAACCAAATTTTCAGACAAGTTTTCAACTGTGAACTTGGTTGTCGTTGGAAATGGAGGTAGGACGATTTTGACCTCTGCTGACCCGACGAAGCAAATGAAAATAATGAATCAGTTTGCATTGCCCGAAGCATTAAACTTTTTGCAACGCAATATCGAATATTTTAAAATTTGCTGTAAGCAGCTTATAATGCAAGTATTAAAATTGGAAAAGCATTTACATATTGCGATCAATGAACTGCGTTTAACGTCAGTAAATGCAACTTTTTCAAAATAATCGAGCGGAACGTAAAATAATCGGAATGTCAACATTTTTTTCAGTCATCGAAAACATAAGTCTGCCATGATGCGTGCATTCATTTCGCCCTTTACGCAGGCTGGCTCAATCGCTTCAATATAAATTGCATTTCTATGCAGCTTTTATCCCTTGTGCATCATAATTCACGAAAACATTGTACAGCGCATTATAACTCGTTTCCCGCGATTCTACTTTTAATTTTGACGCAACGTCACATTTATATCGACTGAAATATTTTCGGGCGCTTTTATTCGCTAAAGCGGGATCTGTGGATTCGTGTGTACTGTCACGGAAAATACGCAGTTATTTTACAGGCCCAAACGTATAATGTATAAATTGTCCGTATTTATGTTGCCGAATAACTCCAATTATTTTGTAAGGCTTTTATACCCAAAATGATTCTCTTTGTACGTATTATCAAATTAAAGAATGGAAAACAAGTAAACGCGATATTAAAAAAACATTAATCATTACTAAAATACTCCGAATCGAAACAAAGTTGCGGAAAATGTGACTTTCATCCGCTTTATTCATAGATTGTATTTTTCAATTAATCACAAACAATAAACAATTCCAATGAATGTAATAAAAGAAATAATATTTTTCATTTGAAGTATTTTAAAATGTAAACTACTTCAACGAAATTTTCGACGAAAAAATCGACCATTGGATCAGTTTAAGGGGACTCTCCACGCAAAAATGACAAAAAGGCGCTAAAAACAATAAAATTGATTGTAATTTTAACTCCCACTAACTTTTAGAAAATTGGTTTTTTTTTACTTTTTATTAATAATCAATTGATTTATTGAAGGTGTTCGCTACAGATTATTATTAAGGTACCTAAATTCTACACCAAAAATCAAGGATTAAAAATGACCAAAATATCAATTTTCGTGGAGAGTCCCCTTAAATAAAATTAAGCATTTACGTGGAAGGCGCGCGATATCTTTCTTTTCCGCGAACAGACAAAAGTCTCGCAGGCCGTTGTGCCCGGCTTTGTTTACCCGCGAATTAAAGCGCCAACTATTTCGAGATGTGCGGCGGTCGAAACGAAACCGGATAAATATAACGGTCGCGGCGTCGAATTTGCATTTCGACGGACCGTAATTAAATTACGGCAAGTCCGCGCAACATTTTATATCAATAATTCACGTACTTTATTGTGGAAGTTACAAAGCGAACGTCATTATTCCGGTAGGACGAAGCGCGACGCTTTATGCCCGAAAAAATTCAATTGCAAATTTTTACAGTGCCATAAAAATACGCGCGGCCGTAAATTGCGTTTCCCGAAATTCGTCTCGCGGCCGATTTATCGACATTGCGTCGCGTTTTTACGTCAAAACAACGGTCTCGACGGCTAAGGCCGAATTGTAATTATTATTTTAGGTAAATTTATGCTAATCGCTGATAATTGATATTTGATGAAACCGCTTTATCGGGGGGTTTGAATAATTCAACGCGTCGTGTTTATCGTCGTTGTTATTTGAAATTAATGTAACACGAAGTGTCATGTTTATCTGCATATAATTTTGGTAACAATGATAAAATTGTTCGTAATATGTTAATGGCGTTGCGTAGCGAGGAATCGCCTACCCGGTCGCAACCGCGACAAACACCTACGCCATATTTTTCTGGACTCCGACGAAGTGGCAAATGGCTTTTTTATTCAAATACGAGCCCCCGCACGCGTGTGTCACTTACAATGCGACGTCGGTCGGCGTTTTAAAAATTGTTGTAATATTCGATTAAGAGTTCGGCATCAACCGCTCGTGATCGAATATTCCGTTTTTTGCGTACGACGAGTTAACACGTTTTTGCGCCTCCGATCAAGTTTTTGCCCTGCAACCAGACTGAATAAGTTCGGAATAAATGACTGCTGGCAAAAACTCGAGGATAATAATAAGAGAATGAAGACTTACGCCTTTTTATTGACGGTTCATATGAAATTCGAATACGGTTTAATCAGTCTTCGGAGTTATTATCGTAGAGGCGGATAAAAAAGTGGTCCTTAATTGTGATAATAGGCAGTCTAAGCGTTACAATTAATAGTTTCAATTAAGAGGAAACATTTTTAAATTACGTTTCGCTAAGCCAAATGATTGATTGTTATCGAAATGTAGTGTGATTCAATTCGTTATTCGATTGATATCCGCCAGTCTACATCAATCACATTTTTAACGGACTGTTTGTAATACAACTATTATTGGCAGTCTAGTTAATTTTGTTAAATGATCTACGTGTGATAATCATAATAACCTTATTAATTAGTTTTAGTGCTGGTTTCGAATTTAAGTGATCGATTTATGTTAATTTATGTTTATGTCATTTTTTACGTTATACTTGGCATACTTTCAGGTTTGAATTCCATTAGGGAGTATCTGTTTGTAATAATCAATGAAAGTCCGGAGTTTTGTAAGCCACATACGTTATCATAATCGTATAATTGTGCTAAGTCGATTTAATTATGATACACCGATTTTTCTAGAAAACAAGTTTCAAGCAAAAACCCACTCTACCGCGAATTGGTTACTACTTCGTAACTTAGAGCATTACTTCAAACTTACGCTAAGTGACTTATTATTACAATAAACAACTCAGCACTCAACAACCGGTCATCAATTAACGATATCGTAACCTAATCTGCCATTCTCTTCCAATGACGAATGATGACGAAACCGCTGAAAAAGACGCGATATCGTCTCCGAAAGGAAAGCTCAGACCGCAATTACAAACAAGTCAAAGTTGCAATCCTCGGACGTCTCGTATTTATGATTGGCGCAGCGCTGCGACGAAATGCGCGGAGATAGCGGCGAGATGCAAACGGCAATTTGAGGATACCGACGAGTCTCGACGACAGCATCGCCAGAGGAAGAAACGCGCAACGAGAAAATATTGTCAGCGCCGTGGCGCAAAAAGGCGCCCGGCAAGAAAAACAGAAGGTCCCGAGCGCGGGGGGAGAGGGGCATAAGAAATAGCCCGAGAAATTCCTCATCGTACGAAACGGGCGAGATTAAATTCCACGTGTACTCGTTACGACCGCAAACGTTTCGCTCGCTTTTTTCCCACTTGCTTTTATTACGGCGCGCATTATTTCAATCGAAAATCACGCGCGGCCATCGGCGCTCGAATTTCGGACGCGCTTCGGCAAACTCGTTAGATCGGCGCTTCGCACGAGTATTTTCGCAGCTGATTTTGTGGTGCGACGGCTTTTTCCGAGATCGAGTGGCAACTATGATACTCCACCCGACGTGTCTCGAAATACACTTAAGCAAACTCCGATTCCGCGTAAACAACGCGGGATTCCGTCTCGACAGAACTCGCACGGGCAAATTGGGATATTTGGGGAAGGACTAGAACTCGTCAGACCGAATTTGCTTTTCGAACTAATCACCCCCACTTCCTATGTCACTAATTACTTGGTCGGACGTGCAAAAGGCACATACTGACACGCGAAATAATACGTAATGATACCCAACGTATTACCGATAATTGATGAATGCATTACAAATTTACTTCTCTTTCGTAAATGATTATGCATGATGTATTACCGCATTTATCATCATCATCATTCTCGTTATCACTGATTACCCCTCTGAAACCCGTCCCGAACCTCATTTCTTACCGCTAAACGCCCGTTCCGACCACTCTGTCCATTTCGACGGTTATTAATAACAAATCTTCGCGTTGTTAACCACTGACTTTTAATTCAATCGCGCGACATTTCGCGCCGCGCAAAAAGCGGCGAAAATGTTCTAAACCTGTTTGGCGAACGAATCTGCCGAGCGGTTGAACTTGCGAGACACGGATCGGGCGCGTTCATCAATCATCCGCTGAAACGTAACGTACCCTCGGCGTCCCGTAATTAACGAGCGTAGCGCGATCCCAGATCAGGTCCACGCCCAAATGCGCGTGTACGCACACTCGCGCGAGCCGCATACTTACTTCATTATAAAGCCGGGCGAGCGACAAAATATCGCATAATTGATTACATTTTTATGCGCCGGCTTTGTGCCGTCGTGGGCCGCAATCGCACGCAAATTATCCCCGATAAATCGCCGATCGTATTATTTACGCATTCCTGCGACTTTCCTGCGCATTTCTGTCATTAGCCGATAATTTATTCGTCGCGCGCCGTCGTTTCATAAATAACGCAAACCTGTCGCCGCTATCGAATCGCACGCTCTTTTACGCGCGAACCCGTAAATCGCCGATTACGCTTCATAATTTCGGGTTCATTGATAGGCCTGTTTGTAGTGTTTCAGTTTTTCGGCGGAAGACCGGCCAGTTTTTCGCTTGGTCCGGGGATGGGGCGATAAATCAAAACTAGCGAGGCGCACCTGTAATTTATGTAATCTCGCAGCCGAACACAAACGCACGCATTCCGATATCCGCGCGGCGCGACCACGACTTCATAAATCATCCGATCGAACGTAAATATCCGGAAACGAATATGCGCTGTTAACGACGTTAATCGCGTGGAAGTCAATTACGCACGACGCGGAAAATCGACTGGGAGGAAGACTAGTTTATCGAGACGAGAAAGTGGGACAGGGAGTCGAAAACATTTTGGTTTTGTGGAATCACGAGAGATTCAAGTCCGTTTTGCAAGATGGATGTTTTGGAACAGCAAAAAATGTATTTAATTAATTTTAAAGTTGTAACGCATTTAATTAAATAAATGCATTTTATTATTAAAAATTGTAGTCCAAAATTAAAATACAAACGGGAAAACTTACTTCTAGTGCTCTGAGTTGCATTTTAAACTATTTTTAGGATATAGTAAAATTTTGTATCAGCAAGATTTGCAGTTCATAATAGTTTTTATTTGGCTGAATTATTCTCACACTAATTATATGATTTTTTCGCACAAAAAGTAAATCTGGTTGGCCAAAAATGATTTTCATTCTGAGATGCAAGAAGACGTAATATTTGCGAAAGAAGATGTAATGCCTGCTCCTCATAACCTCAAGAAACATTCCGGTAATGCAAGATTAAGTTGAAACAGATTTTCTTGCAGTTGCAACATGATTTTGTTTGCCGAAAAGTCATGTTGTAAAAGAACTGATTTTCCTTTTCTCACACAAAGATTCTTGCTGTAATAATAGGACATTTTTCAGAGAATAAAAAGGTTAAACCAAGAAACACGGTAGTGTCTCTGGCCAAGTGTAAAAAATGCACTGCAGACTCTTATCCGAAGTTAACAAATGGACATTTCCCCATGAGAAAAAATGGCTAAAACACGTAAAAAATATAGCAGACTGTACCAACGGATACCCGTTGAATGCGGATAAAAACTGTAAAGTTTCATCAAAATTGGTCCATCGATTGCCGAGATTCATATTTGAAAATCGATGTTTTCGTGATTTTGAGAAAGGTCTTCTTCTTCTTCGTCTTCTTTTTCTTGTTCAGTGTCCGAGTGACGTCATCACGCATCAAACGAATAAACTTTCATACATATCATTTGTTGTTTCACCAGAGCACACAAATGATATGCTATTTTTCATGTCAATGTAGCGGCCAAAAGTGGAACTAATAAGGCTCTCGTGCCGAAAGCTGTCGCTTTCGGCACTCTAACCTAATTCGTTCCACTTTCGGCACGCTACACTGACGTCAAAAACATCGTAATGTACTATTTATTTCTATGTTATCGGAGTTTTTTGTGGAGAATAGAGAAAAATATTGGAATCAGTTTTTTCTCTATTTTTTGAAAGCAATAAAATAGTACATAGCTTTTGTTCTTGGCCTTTTATACTTAACTTTTTCACTGATTATTAGTGCAAAGTAATTTTATCGCAGTCAAATTGGGGCTACTACGGATATTTTTGAACAGACCTATTAATTAATCAACGCTGAAGACACCCCGCCAATTAGGACTAATTCTCGCAAAAATCGCGAGCGATTCACAAAAGGAGTCCATTCATGTGAATTTCAGCCGAGTTTGTCCGAATGGAATCGTCAAACGCAATAATTTGCAACTGCGTGCAATAAATCTTAATGACTCATGATCACCACTGTGGCGTCACATTATATTCCTGGTATAGTCTATCTTTTTTTTTATTGGACTCATTTTTTCAACTCTCTTCTATAATTCCATAAACTCAAACTCGCCGGGAACGTTTCTAAATAATTGCATCGCAAAAGGGAATTTAATTGCACGCATTGTTGAGCTCTCGTTAATTACCGTGGATCTTGAACAAAGCTCGATACAATGCGAAACCTAATTACCCGAAACCCTTTCCATTGAGAGCGTTTAAAATAAAACACAACTGTTCTATTTCTACACGCGAACAATGCCTCTCGGACAATAGTTCATCTTTAAATCTACGGCAGTAAGCGCACTACAGGCCAGGATTAACTGTTGAAATATTTGGCGAAACGATTGTTTCTCGAGTGGCCTTACAGATTTCCGAGCCACTACAATTCGCGGAGGTCAAGATCTTAAGTTTCAAATAAAAGGGCCTCTCTATATCGCCTCATTCTTCCCTTTGAATATTGCTTCTCGTTCGGCCGCGCACTTCAAAGACTCGCTACGTTTATAATACACGTCTTAAGTTCGACCGAGAATATCCATTGTTACTTATCGTTTTTTTCACGCGTTTCACTTAGACACGTGTGTTTAAGTAATAAAGCTACATGTGCAGCAACTTCACGCCAGCTACCCGCGCCAAAAATAACCACGATTAGTTCCGAATTAGCGAACCTTTGGTGCGATTTCAACTTGTAATTCAGGTTCGAACGTTCCTATAAATTAGTGGTTCACTTCGTTTCGTCTTCTTTTAGATGTGCGTTTTTCATCTTCAAAAATTCCACTTTCAGAAATGGTTTAATGTATAATTTTTTAACCGTTTTTAATGGTAATGAAAAATACTTTAATTTAACTACAAACTCGACCCTCTTCAGAAAGTTTTAAAAGTAGCAACATTTTCTAAAATACTCCAAGATTTTAAAAAATGTCGACTTCGACTATAAAACTCTTTTTGTCTTATCTTCGCAATTACTTGAGTTCATTATCACCAGTTAATTCTTTAATGGTCGAATAGATTTGTTTCGTTTCTCATTAAACCACTTCGACGAATCATTGAAAACGCGTAAGTGTAAACCATGTAAAGTTTTGCGCGAGCGTGGATAAAGAGGTTAGGGTGCACGTAAGAGTGAACAGAGGAAGAGGAGAAATTAGCCGGAGGTAGAGCTGGCTAGGGAGCACCAATTAAAATAGCTCGGAACAGTCGGAACATGTGCGTGTAACGATCAAGATTTCTTTTCATTCTCTCTGTCCGCGCTCTTTTTCGCGCAACGCTGTGCCTCGAGGTTCGTTGCTTTGCCGCGGAGCGCAACTCTCGCAATTTTTCTGCCCTTAACGGGTCGAAGAAAAAGGCGCAAAAAAACGCATTGACGGTTAAGACAAGGAGAAAAAGGCGCTTGGCGGGAAAAACGCGACGCCGAGCATTAAATATTACATAACGTTTTTCACCGGAAATTGACGGTTTGAGCGAGTGCTAACACGGTTCAGCAATTTTCGTCGCGATACAAGTGGAATCTTAAGAGGTTACAGAGTTGGTTGGTTCTGAAATACTGTGACTTTTTGAGGCGTGATACGACAAGGGAAATATCAAGGATATCGATATGGAATGTGAAAGTCGTTATTTATGAGTGTGCAGAACTAAAAATTGGTTGAATAATTTTTTATTACTGCAATTTAGACACACAAAGATACTTTTTGTGAAAAAACGTTTAAATTTTGGAAGCATTCCTTTCGTAAATTATTCTTTGATCAGCACGCCTCCTGCGCTATCCGTACAGAACCCCTTTGCTTATATCTCCAAAAAACAATTTTCCGCATGAGTTTTCATTTGCATACATCCACGCACCCCATAATCACTCCTTAGTCACCTATTTTTTAGCGTTCTTGTTGCGCTGCAAAATTTCCACCCGTCTTCTTTGATTACTCAGCGCCGCTCTCGTTCGCTCACAAACGGAGGGTTAAAGCGTAAATTCCCAAGCAAGCACACGTTCAAATTTTTTCATAACTTCAAAAACCCTGTTCTAAGCCCAACAACTCGTTCCCCAACTCTCTCCACGCCACAAAGACATATTCAACACAAACCCAAAACGTTTCTGAACCCGTCTAGCCTCTTCAAAAATCAACGACATAATTGAACCTTAAACCGCGCGAATTGTCGAACCACCGCATTGTCCAGGTGTCACCAGGTCAGATTCCCCTACAGAACAAGTCCGAAGTCACGTGAACCTGTTAGCTCCGGCGCTGGGAAAAGGCCGAAAAATGAGAAGCATAAATCGCCTGTTAATCCCCACGATCGGAAGAAGACAACATTCCGGACAAAAAACAAGCTGTCAAAGCGTCAATAACAAATAGCGGCGGATAAATGGGCGGTTCGCAGGTTGAATGGTGCGCCCGAAGTACACAAAGTCTATACGAGCATTAGCGCTGAACGGAATGGTAAATAAACAGGTAGGTACTTACGGCGGCACAGTAATCCCCTATAATTCATCGATTAATATCAATACAATAAACGTCAATACGATCGAGGGGTCCGGCGGTCCCATAAAATAGCACTCCATTCGAGGAAGACGCGAGCGACATCAACCGCATAATCGACCAGCCTCTCGCTCCGTCTCTGTCACTCTGATCGACCCTGTCTCTGTCTCTCTCGCTCGCGCACCTAACGCCATCTGTTAGTAATCGATGTCGCATCGATGCGATTACGGTAAACCAATGGGCCGGGTACTATTTTTCCGGCATTGTGACGAGCCGGGGACAATACCGGCGCATGAGCGATCGGAAGCGAAAAAAGAGGGCATCGCAGCAGCCAGGTAAGGCACGATTGTGCCCTTGACAGCGATTGATATGGATTCGAAACGGTGTACGTTGCGGCATACCATTTCGACGGTAGGAAGAGGCGTCATCGAGCCGTCGATTTTTCACTCAATGCGATCGAAAGGGTTAACAGACGGAGAGTCAAAAGCCGCCGATTATTGTGCGCAGAATACAAGTGAGAAATGAGTGCTTTGTGGGCTTGTATAGTCTTGTTGACGGCGAATAATGGCACGTTTTGGGCGGAATCATTATTGGAAAGCGATCGGCTGAATTTGGATTCGAGATTGGGGGTATTGTGGCGATGCGAAGAAAACGAAGCTGGCAATCGGAGGAATCGTGAAAAAAATTGCTGAATCGCCGAAGAACTCGGGGTGTAATTTGCAAGTGAGGCAAATTTTAGGGAAACTTGGTTGAAAATCTCGTTTTACCTCGGTGGATCTAATATAATCCTTCGGGTAATTGCATTTCGCTCGCGATTTTTGACGGATCGACGATGTGCAATTCTCGGCTGACCCCTTTCTACGGAAATAAATTTTCGATTACGAATTCACAGTGAATACATTTTGATTTGGAAATACGTCTATCGATCGATGCACTGAGGTCGGAGCAAAACACACCGAAATCCTCTTAGCCTAAAACTGTTCATTACGGCTCCTCAATACGATAATAACCGCCTCTATGAATAGCCGTTTACTTTGTTTGCTGACCAAACGCATGCACGATGCCATGCAAATTTAAAACTCGATGCGAATTACAAATGTTACACTTTCTCGTTGAAGTGCGCGCGGGTCAAAATTCATGCGTGTTCGCATAAAAGCAGCTATGATGATATATGATTTTACATAATGCCATACGATCAAACACGAAATTTCATGTGATCACGCGTAAAAATATGTGATCACGCGTACAATCTTTTATTCAAATTTTCAATTTCGTAGCGCACATTGCGCTCAATTACAAAACGCCCGGCTCGCCGATTATGAAAAATAGAATATTATGGCCGCGTTATGGGCATAAATTATTGGAAATGACGCAAGGCGCACGAGAGTAGCGGAATAATAATGCCGCTCGTATTTTATTAGCAATTTTTGTTCGTGCTCGAGTAAACAGACGGCGCGTCCACGTGGGGTCCATCAATCACGTGACACGTGGCGACAGGTGGACAGCGGGGTCGATCGGAATCCCACATAATTGGGAGAATAGTACCGGTTTATATCGGTCGACCGGATGCATGTCATTTATCTTGCCAAGCATTTATCGATGGCTCGCCAAATTCACGTTTTGCTGCAAACCCTGTGAAATCGCGCGACTCGTACGGAAAATCAGTCGTTGCGTCCGCAATATATTTCATCTCGTATCATCGAACGTAATGCATAATTTTACGAGTGAAATGCGTTCCACGTGCATCATACAAATGACGTAAATTAATTCGTAGCAGGGTGGCAGTCTGCTCGTTTTTAGTTACGACTTGAAGGTACGACTACGATGAACGCACTTATTGTTATCTCTCGACTGAAAGTGATGAGTGCAGCAGCAGGATTGTGCAGGGTGTAAATTAGAAACTTGCTGTTCAACAAAGAGATTATTCTTTATTGTCTCTCGTAAGATCTCATCAACTTCCAAGAAATGTATATTCTAATTCATCTCTCGTTCTTCAAAGCTACAATATTTTCCGATTCAAAACTAAAAGCAAGAGGATCCAAAGGGTTTTCTTTCTTCAAAGCAAGATTGTTTAACCCTTTGAGTGCCATATTTTAATGAATAGGGCAAGTTGTCTACGCCTTGAAAAATAATTGAACTGTCTCAAATAAATATATTTATTTGCAAAAATTTAGTTGCGCTAAATGAAAATTTATTTGGAACTAACAAAAAATACTTATTTGGTGTAAGGAAATACATTTATTTGCTACAAATATATATTTATTTGCTATAAATGTAGCTTTATTTATCCCAAATAAATCATTAATTTGGTATCCTTTCAAATAAATTATTTACACTGAGAAAACTAGATGGCGACCTGTACCATCTAGATGGCGACCAGCGCCATTTAAATTGCGAAAATCGCCAT
>JABFPB010000174.1:0-14036 GCA_022817645.1 Ceratoteleas bidentatus
GAAAATGTGAGATGAATGGGTTTGTTGCACTTATTCTTCGAAAGATAGGAATGTGGGGAAAGATGTAGAGTGAAAAGTTTGTTTTACAATTCACTACCTGCGAAAATTCATGTGAAGAATGGAGAATAATGTTTGGAATAAAGAAACAGTTGCGAGAAAGTATATATAACAGATCTGCAATGGGAACTAAAATTAATGAAATTGATTTTCTTATAAATAACTCTTCAAGGTTTTCAGGTATGATCAAACTACTATGATCAAAAATAAGGTAGTACTATACCAGTTTAACAAGTAAACTCTCAAACTAATATCGGAACAAGTTAGCTGTGTGCTTACGATAAGTCATCTAATTCATTAATCGAAATTCCCTGACGTTGATGCACCGGTTTGTTTGACATAACGTAACCATCTGACCGAGTTGAATAGTTTACATAATGCAGGTAAACTGTCTGATGCAGTTCAGACCGTAATTTACTTCCCACAGATAAACAGCTGAATAATTTCGCTGATATTGGAATGAAATTTTCGGTAAACACGTTAACTCAATATTATACCATTGAATCACAAAATCACTAGACAGTTTTTTTACCTCAAGTCTACTAATGTTAATTTATCAACTTGGAGTCATCTAAATCACATGCAAATGCAACATTTAATTTTCCTTCTAATCTCCTTCCAGATCATCCTTTCCGACAATTCATTACACCCGATTAAAAAATCATCAAACCATGAAACCATTGCACCCCCAGCAGTACAAAGCCGGCACGTTCCGCGTTCGACCCACTTGAAACTGCGGATCAATAATCGTCGTGAGTCCGGCAACTTTTTGGCAGATGATCTCGTCAAGTTGCCGCGCAAAAGCGTTGCGTTATTAGCGGCACGAAGGTATTTGAAGATAAACACGTGTTGTCATGTCGGCGCGGCAAATTGGCGGGGGATCGTGGCCGATAGTTGCCTAGGAACCGCGGCACAACAAAAGTTTGTCATTTTTGCCGGCGAAATAGCGGCGTCGTTTCGGCTGCGCCGAGTCAATTACCTCGCGTGATTGTGTCCTGGTCGTTGTCGTCGTCATGGCGCTCGGACTTCCTGGGTCCCGCGTGGCAGTCGTCCCGGCGTCGCGGCTGATCGATATGTCATCGACCCACATTTTTTCTTGCATTGTTCGCGGCTGACTTGGACGCACGGAAACTACAGCTGAAGGCTCCCGGGCTTGATTGCTAGTCAAGGTTTCAATTTCGAAAAGGAAATTCGCCGTTTTCGTAATGAAGTCACGGCAGCGGTGGAACTAGTCATTTTTGAGATCTAATCACGGGCTGCATTAAATGACTTTGAATTGGACGGAACTCGGAGACGGCGCTGTTCGAATTTATTGCTCCTTTCATGGTAATTACGCCAACGTGTCGGGGAATACATTTGTCCGGCGGAGAAAAAGAATTCGAAACTGGAACCAATTTGAAACGATTTGGTCGCAGAGTACGGTGTGGGAATTGACATTGTGGTTAGGAATTTGTTACAGATTTTTGTAAGAAATGGATGAATTTCGATTTAGTTGTACGAGTAAGTTTAGTAGAGGTAAATATATTAGTTTACGTTAAATAATGTATTGATTTCTTTGTGGGTCAGTAACAACGAATTGTTTTATTCGATCAAACTTTGACAGAACTAATTAAAGTTTTCGTTAATATCGTTATGGAAATCAAATATGTCGTGTGAAACATACTAGATTTACTGGGCTAAATTTTACATAATTGTTGGATGTCATATACAATGATTTGATGAGTTGCAAAGATAAATTATTTAGTTACAATAACCAAATTTTCCTTTGTCATAAATTAACTTCTCTAATTGTGTAAACAATTAAGGTGATGTAGAAAGTTTTATCTTTAATAATAAAAAAAGAGCGGATAATATAATGATTGTATAATTAACCGACCTTAGCGACGTTCTATGGTTATGGGAAAATATGTACAGATATAATTTTTTATAACGTATTTTCGAAAAAGCGTTTTTTGTGATTTTTATCTTCGGCCGACAGATTACTAAAAACGCTTTTCTCAACCATGCGTTGTGAAAAGTTAAGATGTGTTAATTAGAAATACTCTCCCATAAACGTAGAACGTCGCTATGTTTGGTTTATTATAAAATTATTAATATTCTTCATTTATTACAAAAACACTAACTCCGTTGCAGCAGACTTTTGACTTGACCCCAATATACCCACACTTGAAAATTTTACCGAACAAATTTTACATTCCTATCCAAATACTTGCTAAGTACTCGATCTGAATTTCTCGTTATCCAACTAAATTTGCATTCATCTCCATTACTTATCCAAATCTTCCTTAATAAATTGTTCCCGCAGACCTTCCCAATATATTCAAGAACACTATTCCCCCAGCGCGCCGCCACTTTGAGCGAAGTGGCTCGAAGATCGAAAACAGTGAATAACGATCCGATCAGCGCCGAGCTTATTTTAACTGAGCCAAGGGGCGACGCACTAGTCCGGGGGGTGTTGCGTAACAGTAAGCTCGTTGCGGAAAAGCCCGAGCGCTTCAGCAAGATAACGCGCCGGATTGGATAATCTTCGCCGACTACTTCGGGAAACGCGTTTAGCGAAAATTACGTGGATCCCGAAGCCTCTCGGCGGAATCCATCAGCGCGATTTTCCGGATGCCTGAAGACCATCTGAAGTAAAGCCGGCCGGCGAAAAAGTTGGCAAACTTTTTGCCGCTCCCATGCCGGAGCCGCGCGAAATGAATTGCCGCGGACGTGAAGGTAAATCGAAATGTTCCCGGGGCGATGATTAGAGAGAGACCGACTCGATGACATAATCAGAAGCACGCACCTGTCGGTCGCAGTCGTTACGCAGCTTGTCCGAAACAGTAGGAGGGTCAGATCAGTTAGAAGTGACCTTCGCAGGGTTAATTGGAGTCGCGGAAACGGTCGTTACTCCTCGCTGTTTATCACCGGAGAAATTGGCATCGTCGGACATGATATTGTACGTCGCCCGAGCTAGGATCGTATGTTGGACGAACTTTTTCCACGGGGTCAAAGGTCAAATTGTCCACTTGCTGGAAGGATTCCGAAAACTGCTGGTCTCGGGACGAAAAAGTTCGCGAGGGTCTCCTGAGATCGTTATTTAATTATGGACAAAGACCGAGTCGTGCTTCCTAACCCGAGTCTTAGTCAGAGATTCATTTCGGCTAATGTCTCGAACGAATTTCTGGGAAATCGAGGTAATCCCGGGAATTGGGTCAGGGCGAGTCGTGGGGAACGATTGTTTGCGTTTGAGAACGTCAAAATTCCGTCGACTATCCATTCCTCCCTCCTTCTCATTACATTCTCATTCGCGATTGTTTCGTATGCCGTTGATATTGTTAAAAGCTACTTTCCCAGCTGATGTTCCTACCATTAAATGTTGACCAGCAAAAAGCGAAGAGTTATGGCGAGCAAAAAAGTGTGAAAGAGGGTGGGTCCCAGACAAATTACAGTCGCAGATAAAAAACGCTATTTGCATAGAAATTGACTCAAACCCCAGAAGCGTGTGACAGTTTACTCAGTGTCATTGTCCCCACTGCGATCGAAACAGCCGCCTTGGAGCAATCGGAAAAATCAATAAAACGTGTCGGCTTTCTATCGCCCGAAGACGAGGGTGACTGTGCAACATCCGTCGCAGAAAATCTTTTGTTGCGACCCGTTGGCAACCGTGCGCCGCGGAGGGGTGAGCGGCGATCACCTGCGATCGGATTTTCGTGAGAACCGATTCGATCGGCACTGACGTCAGTCACACCTAATCGACGTCGAAAACGCACCGCTCGATGTGCATTTGTCGTAATTGGCGCAATCGGCCGAGGAATGCGTTCCATAAAACGCAGTTCCCTTGTTACGCACCGCGCGTAAATGTCCTTGGCAGTCAGTTGCAAAATGAAAATGGCGCAGTTGCACACGTGTCTCTTTAACGTGTTTACACACGTGGAATCGCTCGGACAAATTTCGAGCCTTTTTCCTCCAAATCCGCCTGCAAAGCCAAACGAAATTAAACAGAACAATTGACCACTTAGTCGCGCGAAAAAAAACGACGATCTTCAAGTGTTGCTAATGCGGAAAGCTCGTCACACCACGACTAATTGTAATCCTCGAAGCATTAAGTCATCTCGGCAAACGGAGAGTAATTATTGCTATTTGTTTATCGCCTCGGGAGTCGGCTTTCTGCACGCGCTAAGTGGGCAAAATGGGCGGCTTGTCGAGATTCTCCGCGGAAACAAAGTCCGCTTTGTCCCCGACGCGCTTCCGGCGAATCTTTTTTGCCACTTTTCGCAACAGGTATTTCGTCGCGGGACTCATCGTGACGCGACATTTTTCGACCAAACGAAAACCCGGTTCCGACTGCACACGACGCCGACACGCGTTCGCCCGGTAATCGGAGTTTCATTAACTTTCGATCGGATTGTTATTGAATTTACGGCGCCGTGTAAACCGTTTTACGCGCGCGTAATTAATTTATCGCCCGTCCGCCTCGGCGCATTTTGCCGGCCGCTTTTATTCGAGCACGCTTAATCCGGAGAAAGTCGGCGCGCCGAACTTATCGAAGTTCTTCGGCTTTTCGTCGGAAAAGCCGATGCTTATCGCGCCGCTCGACCGATCTGCTGCTCGCAACCGTTTTAAATGCGTTATCTTAATTCCAGCTTAATTCGACGCGGAGCCGTTGATTTCTAACTCTGCGAAGTACTCTGGTAGCACAATCGGTCGCTTTATTAGTCGCGTGATTCCGCGTATTCGAATTTAATGAAAAAGGCCGATTAATGGGAAACAAGTGGGCGACTCGGTTTTCGAGGTTTGGCGAAAAGTGGTCGGCGAATGCAGATTTGCTTCGCGATTGGTTGCGAAACGCTGATCTTGATAAGTATTCCGGCGTGTCAAAGAGAAAATGTGCGTCGACCTTGTCCAAGTAACGCGCTAGTATCCGCTATCATAGTATCGCATTATGTCTGTGCCAGTTCGGGCTTTGTCATCTCTGCCGGAAACCCGCGGCGCGCGGCAGTTTGCAACTGATAGTGCTTTACTATTGTTCGGGACGTCCAAGGTTATTAAAACGTTTCGCAGTTTTCATTTACATTTTATTTACATTGTGTTATAATTCTATTCCGCGTTTAGGGTTTGCGGGGAATTCAATGGCTTGCAAAAGCGTCGGTCTCGTTGCAACAATCTTTTCACGCACGATTCAGGCGTGTTTGGCAACGAGCACGCTTTTGTAAGATTATGTTTTGACGAGGAGAATGCGCGGTTTCATTGAATTGGGAATTGTAGTCGGCGCGTCGGTGGCTTTCGAACCGAGTGGGCTTTCGTGTCGATTCTAATTAAGTGCGTTGCTCGAATTTTTGTCGCTGTTACTCACTGCGTTCGCCCGTATCAAAGTGAAACGGCGCTTTGCGAATGTTAGATTAATCCCCGAGATTACGGATGGTTTATTTTCGCAATTAAAATTAATAATTTGAAAATCCGGTTCTGCTGCGAGCGCAATTTCGTCTGATAAGTCAAGTGGATTTCATAATTACAGACGAATTAATGACTGCGTTGTCTGCGAAAAATACTGAAAACTTGGTTAATTAATTGCAATTAATGGACATCGCGTTTTGCGAGGGGAGGGGAGAATCTTTCGCGAAGATAGGCGTTGTCCAGGATAATAGTAGGCAGAAATGAAAATATGAACAATAGCGAAACAGCAATTGTTCCACTTTCATCTGGCAATCAGTAGGAAAAGAAGTGTTTCTTTCGTGTCACCGTTACTGAAGATCGTTTTGTAAAAGACGTGTTCTTGTGAGTCACTTATTGTGTATGCTTTATGCAAATGACTCCTACAGAGATTAGAGTGGTGTTCATGTGACAAATATGCTGCTTTTCGATGCACTGTAAAAAACGGTTGCTGCAAAGTGTATTGAAAAACGTCTATGTGAAATTATGCGGATTGTCGATGGAAACTAATAACCAACTTTTAGTAATGCAAAATCACTCTGGAATATAAATATCATTGCATACATAATCCTTCTTTCAGTTAAATTATTTTCAATTTGTATCATGTTTCACCTATTTTTCATACCGACTATTAAAGTTATTAAAAATAATTATTTTTTCCTTCAACTGTATCATTATTGTTTTAATCAAAGTGACAATTTAGAATGTTAAATTAGATTGAAAAATAATACATTAAGGTAGTTGTTACACGAAGAACCGGATATTTTGGGCGCCAAACAAAAGTTATTATATTATTGAATATATTATATTTTGGTTATTCCAAATTTTCTTGATACTATTAAAATATTTTTGAATTTTAATAAATATAGACATATGAAATCTAAACATTTGTTAAAATGTGTTTTTTCTTTATAAACTTGCAATATAATAATTTCTTTAAACATAAAATACGATTATATCAGATTTCATTACTTCGCTTTATTTTGTGCCATACGAAATATTTTTTAATATTCTTTAACATTTATTAATTATTTATTAAGGTATTTGCATAGTGAATGGCCGTAAATTTGGGGTGCCAAGAGAAATATTTGTATAATTACAAAGATTTATTGTATATTTGGGTACTTTCTTCGGAATAAGCTTTTTGGAATTCATACATATATTTTTTTAATGTTAATTCTATTATAAATAATTAAATAATTGTATTTTTCAAAATGTATTATTTTTCTTTGTATGAATAAATTATAAATACTTTTTTTGTTTTTCGTGCTCCAATTCAAGTTAAATATTTTTAAGTTTACTATGTATCATGCAGAATATTTTTTGCACATTTTTTAACATTTACGTAAACAATTGTTTTTAATTACTAATAGTGCATTAACCAATCGTCAGATTTGGTTTAAAAACTATATAAGAATTCTTTATGTTGGTCTTCTTAAGTGAACAATTTTTCATCAGTCTTCACTAGCTGTTTCCGGAGATATTTGATATCAAAATTTCAATAAAATACATGGTTAGTATATCTATATATGTATACGGATTTTTCCAACTTTGACACCGGATATCTCCTAAACCAGCTAGTGGAGCTTGATGAAAATGTGGATAATTAAAGTACATGATATGAACAACGTTTCATCAAAATTTGATCGAATTCTTAAGATTTTGATTTCACTATGCAAATACCTTAAGGGCATATTTTCAATATTACATGGTAAATTCTTCTCATTTTTCTTTCTATAATTCATAAGCTATTAGATAGTTTTTACCTGAAAATTTTAATTGAATTACGTATAAATAATACTTGCTTATAATAATGTAATGCTGTTCTCATTTAACTAAGTGTTCTTTTTTCCTTATTTAACTAAATAAAATTCAGTATTAAATTTCTTGAGAACTAGACGGTAAAAATCGTAGACATTTTGGGAAACAATACGAAACAGTGTATTTTTACAAACATTTTTACAGAGTTTAATCTTTATTTTCACTTTTTGTTTGAACTTCCTTAATACTAATGAAAACGTTAAAGAAATTATAAAAACATTATTTATTTCAAAATGTAAAATTATATCATACATTTGGAATTCATGATATGTCTATTTTTCTTTGGTAAAATGATACATGATTACTAATAAGACAAAATCATTGTTTGATTTTTATAATTGTTGTCATTAAAAAATCATTCCATTTAAATTCATTATTTAAATCAATTGCTACCAAACATTTCCTTCCTACAAGTTCAATTACATTTCCACGTTACAGATTCATTCTATCTTTTTCCTTCCAAACCAAAGCCAACCACCAAAATTCATTCACTTCTAATTTTTTAATAAACCCACAAACCCATCCAAATCTCTTCAATTGCGCAATTGAAAACAATAAACAAAAACCTCAACAGCGCCCTCACCGCATCGTCCCGGAACAAAAAATGCTACTACTTTACAGCCGAAACTGGGCGTCCGATCTTGACAGTGTTCGTCGAGCCGGCGCGGTTTGAGTGAACGTATCCGCGTGTTTTCTTATCCGAGTCGGGTTTCGCGCGCGCTCGCGCAACTCGACGAATCGAATCGGCAGACAGCGCGGCAGGCAGTGCGCCGCGCGCGCCTTATCGGTATTGCGAGATGCGCGACTGCGAAAGCGCGATACGGACCTTTGTCTTTGCCTTCTCTCCGCGCCTTCGCGCGCTCGCTCGCTTCATCAAAGCGCAATACCGTTACGATCACTGGCCGCTTGCGTTTCGCATTCATTAAAGACCAGCCGAGCCGAGGACGAATTTGTAGTGCGCGAGAGAAAGAGAATGTTTGTCGTGGAAAACGGTGCAAGGATACAAGTGAGAAACACAGGTACATTGCTCAAATTTGCAACGGTTTATTGCACTTCGATTCGTGCGACTGCACGAAGGCGTGATTGAAAAAAAGCGACGGCGAATTATAGTTATTAGCATTCACGCTGTCGGTCGACGACGATTTGAGAATTGATGCAATGCGCATTGTTTGCTTTGCTGCGGGAAAAATCAATTTCAAAAATCGTTGCGTCACCGTGCGGGTTATTGAATGCCGAGGTTGCTGGAATGGATGGGCGAGGGAAGGCTGACGATTTTCGGCCGATTTGGAGGTTAAGGTGGAGCGGCTTGTTTGGAACGTTGCGAATTGCGAAATTGTTGTATTGTCGCGTTTTATTGATGGGGATCGGTGCTGTGTTGTAAAAAGATTTTTATAGTGTCGTTTTATGAGAAAATGTTTTGTGACTGAGACCCTTTTTGAATAACGACTACGCTGTGGATGTAGATGAATGGGTTTATGAATCGGATTTCTGAGTTCACTTGGACTGAGGAACGTTCTTAAAATAATATCCCGAGTGGCCTTATCGACGAAACTATTATGATTAATGTGTGGCGATTTTGCTCGGGTAAGAACTAAATGGAATTACAAGAGGACGTAAGAAAATAAAGAAGACTGACATCGAAGAATGCTGCATGTTTCATTGCACAACTACACTTTACTTACAACTTGGTTTAAACTATTCGGAATTATTGCTTGCAGATATTATTGCTCTCGAATTTCCAACACTTCGATCCAGGAATACCTATTCAAGTACCTACAAAGCGTCGTTCAAATTACCCTGCCATAATGGAACTTTGATGTACAATAAATTGCATTAGAAATTAGATAGCCAGACACGAATTCCGAAAAGAAGTGTGCAATTATATAAGGAATCGGGATTCCCGCTATAATTCACGGCATCTCTATGATAAGGCAATGCTTAACGACCAGCATTGCTCACATTTCGTCTCGTACATTAATTTGCCATAACCGCGTCCGAGTCCGTCGTTCCACAGTAAACCCGGACGAATAGCTCAACAAACATACGCGTCTTTGTTTCCGAAAGGAGCGCGCTCAATAAAAGAATCTTAATCAGACAACATATCTCGACACAGCTTTACGTAATTGACTTCTTTCGTTGTTGCCTATTAACGTTTTTTCGCGCCCCCTTTCTTTGCTCGTCGGCACATGACGATCATGTCGTCACTTTCTTAATCGACGTAATATTTTACCCAAGACAATAGCCGCAAAATACGCGCGGCGTATGAGCGATGTTCACGGTGCAGAATAAAGTGTCTCTGGAACGCGGAAGCCGCGCTGATGACTACACTTTCTTGCTACCTTCCTATTATGACGCTACTTATTAACGAGCTCTCTCCCCTTTTGCGCTCTTCGAATCTTCGCTTATTTATCACGACGCGTTACTTTCCTCATCCGTCCGGCGTAGATCCGATTAGAAAAACCGCGAGATAAATTATCGAGTAAGTTTCATTCATCCGCGCTGATTAGCGATTTCCTCGCGGTTACGTCTAAGCAAATCGCGCAATATGCGATTTCATTTTCGCGATGATGCGTTCGGACATTTATCATTCGCTGAAAACAGTTCAGTTTGTAACGCCTTTTTCCTGTTAAATGATTAAATATGAAAACATGATGCAGATTTCACTGGACAAATTTTTTTTTAAATTACTTTATATAAATTGTTTAGGTGTTTGAAAAAGGGGTGAAAGGGAAAGAAACGATTTTTGCTCGTAAAAATTGACAAATCGTACGACGCAATATCACAATAGAATTTTCGTGGAATCGCGGTAGCGTTTGTACAATGCGGCATGGCATTCGTATGCCAAAGTGTACATGACGCAGATGCTCAAAAGCGGCGTGCGTGATGCATCGCGACGCAACACGCCGACGGAATCGATCGGCCGATCGATCGATCACGTAATTTTGTTGCGCAGCCAGTACGCGGCAGACCCGCTTATGCATAAATATTTGCCGGTCGCGCGTTCCGATCGCAAGGGGATATCATTTTTTGCGACCGCGCGATAGCATTTATGCGCTGTTTTTGTATCGATTTTGCATTTATACGCCGAGTGCACGGAACGCTCATTGTGCCGGCGTCATTGGTTTTTGGTACCGCGAACGCGACGGCAAAATCGTTGCGGCTTTTAATTGCAATTCACGCTCCGCTAAATTGATTTATCCGACTTCTTACGCGTAAAAACGTGCAATCACGCGGACGCAAAAAGTCGCGAGGAAACGCGCGACAAAAAATGTCCAATTAACCGCGATTGCACTGATTATCGGTTTTTTCGGGCGCGCGATAATCGAACCGATCGGCGGTGGGGTTTCTCGAATTACGTTTCCAATTTTCTCAGGCGTAAACATTCGCGCGGCGTTTCGCTGCGAGATAGATTTAGTAATCATTTCAGCGACTGCATAAAGCGCCGCTCGAAAACAAGGAAATTGCGCGGCCAATTTATACGTCTCAAAATAAAATGCTGCCGGAAAAATGCGCGAATCGTTATACGCGCTTGCGCAACAGTTCGTTTCTGTTCGAAACTTCGATAATTCAATGGACAATTTCGCGGCGTTATTTTGCTCACGTTACACGAGTCGCGATCAAAGATGACTTCTAATAATACAAATGCGCCTATTCAAATGCACACTGACTAATCCGCCTACGCGGCTTGCTTCGCGTCTATCCCGAAACATGGTCGAAAATGCAGTCTTTCGCCAACTTCCACGTCGACGGTTCTCGCGCGCGGAATCGCCGATTATCTCGTGACTTTCGTCGGTAACGATCGGCTCTTTTTTACGGAGAATTCGGCGTCTCGGTCCATTACGGAGAAAAATAGACCAGACAGCCCTGCTCAGTCGTGCGCGGGGATTCCGAAATCGCGCTTAAGTGGGTACGTTCGAACCCAAATTTGGAAA
Source organism: Ceratoteleas bidentatus (assembly GCA_022817645.1). Taxonomy (NCBI): domain Eukaryota; kingdom Metazoa; phylum Arthropoda; class Insecta; order Hymenoptera; family Scelionidae; genus Ceratoteleas; species Ceratoteleas bidentatus. Next base: position 11,226 of record JABFPB010000174.1, read on the forward strand.
GGAGTGCTGTGCCAAGTAATTGTGACGTGTTTCGTCAGTGTGCAGAGTCTGTGAAGTTATAATCCCAAACAACTAAAACTCCACCAAATTAAAAGAAATTTCTTGTAACCTTTACCAGAAAAATGTGACAAAATGAATTATCCCTTCATTACTAATTTTTTCTAACTATTACCAAATAATTTGAATAAATCATTTCGGAGTGTCGATAGGAATTATTGTTACAAAAACTCTAGTAATGGAGGGAAAATGCATATTTCACATTTTTTTAGAACTAGTTATTTCTCTCAATGCAGTGTCTAATTCAAAAGTTCAAGACAACATTTTTGTCAATACCGAACCTCATCGAGGAAATAATGCTATCGAATAAAAATCGCAAGTTTTACAAACTCGTCCAATTACGAATAAGGAAAATCGTCTGAAACTAATGATACGTCGCAAACAATCGATTATCGTTCTGACATTGATAATCAATCGGATCCGCGGATTAGCATACAACTTTCGCATGCTAATCGCGCGATTTGCCGCGCGTCTGGATGGCGTTTTCGGGGGCGTCGCGGGATCGCGATTGAAATCTTCAGATGTTTATTTAAGCGAGGCCAGATGTTCGCGCGCGGCGCTTCCGGCATCGCGGCGCTCGCAGCGCCGCCAAGCCGCTTTTCGTATCGTGCATTGACCGCGGCTATTATCGCGCTATCGGCCGTGTACCGATATTCATTGGCCGGCTGATGCGCTCGAGCGAATAGCGGCCCTCGATAATGCCGCGACAGCTCGCGCCGCGTGTACCGGCCATTAATTCCCGGGTGTCGCGCGGCGCTCATGAATTAAACACCGCCGTTTATTATTCGCCGGCAAAAATGCGATTACAAGTTCGGAGCCGAAGAAATTTAGAAACCCGAACTTTCCAAGTGAAAAACAACGGCTTTTCTCGAAACGGCGTCTGCATAATTTCTACGACACCGATCTGAATCCGGCTTGATTGACTGATGTCCGGATGGGTGACCGCATCTCGCGCGCAATTTCTCCCCTTTGACGTGGTCGCACGCCGACGCAATAAGCAACGACGCGACAAAAAGTCGGCTACTATTTTACGGTGCCTTTCACTGGCTAATCATATTCAATGATTGGTTTATTGTCGGGAGCTCGCCGTTGCGGAGAATTCCTGTTTCGAGAAATTGCCCAAGGAACAATAAAAATGTTTAGCGGAGTTTACGAGTCTGATTATTAATTGTGGCGTGATAAATGAGGGTTAATCTTCCTGATTCATTGCATGTTATCTACCGGTTTTTGATCGCTGATTAGCACGGAGTCATCGGCACTTCTTAAGTTTCGATGAAGCATTAATTTTGATTATAGTTAAGAAGCGGTGTTAGATATCGAAGATAATGTTCAGTGATAAGCCGCCGTGTACAAGTCGTTATAATTATTGCGATTAATAAACGATTGCGACAAGATAAGGTGCCGGTGATTAATAAGTAAAACTGCCCATAAAAATTGTGTAAACCTCGACAACTCTGCAGGGATACCCAAGTAAAAATTGTATCCAGTTAGTACACTGTAAAAAATGTAAAATTACAGTCGCGTTTAAAATAAATAACCTGGAATATTACACTAAATCTGTAATAATACAGCATTTTTACAATTCTACTGCAATTTTACATTTTTTCGGCAAAATTACAGTGTATTTAACATAAACTGATATACAGTATATTTACTGTAATTTTAAATTTTTTTTTATATTGTAGACGAGCTGAGGCCAATTTAACTATTTACTGTCTACTATCTTGGTAGACAAACTAGCTAGTAACTAGGTAGAAGTGTAACACAGTAATTTCCAAGGCACTGACTAGTTTAATTAGATTGCCATTTTCTTAATAAAATTAATGTTGTTAAACATTATTTTAAAGATTATTTTATCGCGTCTGCATTAATTTTGTAACGAATTTCCTTTGAAAATTAACTTTTGCTTTAAACATTTACTGATTTTACAAGGTTTTATGATATATTTTTCCAATAAATTATGAATTAATTTTCTGATATGTAAAATCCCATTTTGAACAAATTTGCAGAAGTTTTTTTTTATCAAAAAATGATTTAAGGTGGTTATATCATGAAGGATCGTATATTTAGGGTGCCAAGTGAAAATATGGTCATATAAATTTAATCATGTTTTATTATTTCGTCATAGTATTAGTTTGATTGTTTCTTGGTATAATCAATGTGAATTTCCTATTAATTGCATACGAAAATGAAAAGAGATATTTTTTGTCAATTTTTGGTTTTTCGTGGAATTTTGAGAATTTTATTGATTTAAGTAAACATTGTCGCCTTATATATTCAATTTTTATTTTTTTTGTTCACACTGAGTTCTGTGAAATCGTTTTTCAAATGTTATAAACAACATTTCAATAGTTGTTCATTATTTATGAATAATGAGAAAACAAAAAATAAGAATTTTATAAAACTTTAAAGTTGGGTTCTTAGAATATTATTATTTAATTTGCCAAATTTTCAAACAATTCGACTACGCAGAAATCCAGATATTCGATGTTAAAGTTTCATTAAAACATGGATAGTATCACTATATATATCATTTTTCAGATATTTTAGTGTCTAATATCTCGGCTTCTATGTAGTCGAAATGCTTGGGAATTTGGCAAATCACATAGTAGCCTCGAAATAAACCAGATTTAAGGTTTCATCGAATTCTTATAATTTTAACTTAATAATATAACCACCTTAAACGAAAATTAGAATTGTTTTTTCGTGTAGGGGGAGGGGAGGGGTGATTTTTACATATAATTTAAATCGTTA
>JABFPB010000174.1:14046-51470 GCA_022817645.1 Ceratoteleas bidentatus
ACGATTATTTCATCTTCAAGTCATGATGAAGTAATCGTAAAGGGCATAGGCTTGGAAATAATTTCTATGCCTATGCCCCCCCCCTTTAATATTGCAAACAATTCAGTTTATGATGTTAATTTTATATAGAAATAAGGACTAATGAGGATAATTACTGATTTGATTAAACGTGTTTTTATTAATCATATTTAGTATGTATAATAAAATTCAAATTAAAGGATTATATTATTTTAATGTATATTATTTATCAACGAATTTAAATGATTATTTTAAAAACAAATAATATTTATTGTTAAATTAATTTGAAAAATGTATAATTAAATTTAATATAATCTGTCTAATAGAACTGACCTTTACAGTAACTGGACACTGAAACTAGATGAAACTATTCACTACACAAATCGACTAAAATTATCTAATATTTACCCAGTTTCTAGACAGTTTATTTGACTATTTAAATGATCAGTTGAATGACACCCACCAAATCCGCAACGCAACGTCGATCCTTCCCAGATCGTCGAGTGAAATCGTAAAATCTTTCCCAGTGAGGCGTTCGTCACAAAAGCACCCACGATCCCCATTGAAACAATTTGTTCGCCGTATCGCGGAATACGATTTCATGGCGGGATGATAATAATTAAAAATGAATTATTTCTGCTCTGAATAGGCGTTTGTTCGGGCGGGATCAAGGGATCTGCGCATTGTGCGACGCGCGTTTAGCATGATAATCGCGCGCTTATTATCTCGCGTTCCAAATTAGCCGCTCGAAAGTCCGTCATTTTCACGATTTTGAACGCGCCTTTTCTTCCATGTCACGACGTCATTAGCGTTCGCGGCATTAATGAATACGCACGCTCCTATGACTTATGCGTACTTTCACTTGCGATTAAGAAAGTAAATACTGCTGCAATGTCACACCGACCGACATTGTTAGATACGGATTAAGTTTCGTACGCACCGAAAGAAATCGCGACACGACGGGCCGGGTTTCAGTTTCTACTTCTCGTCACTCGAAACTCGCGCGCGCAGCTTTTCTTTCCGATCGTCCGTGATGCGTGGCGACGGCTATCGCCGATAACGCAGCTTTCCGATCCGAACGACACGCTACCGATTTCCCGCCCACTTTGTCCGATTTGTCCGGACGCGTTATTCGTTCGAGTTACACGACCGATTCATTTGTCAGAGTCGCAATTTAAGTCGTGTTTCGCGAGGAATTAAGTTGTTCGATTAGACGTTCATTTTGTTTCAGAAGAAAACTATATTGCGACGTTACAAGTTGATTAGCAGCGAAATACAACGTTTAGGCGACTTATCGGGAAAAATGGACTGGAACAATAAAGTTTTCGTATCTTTCGAACCGAGAAAAATTCGTCCCTGCAATTCGATTAGAAGAAACCTTCGCGGATGCAATCTTAATTGGAACTTACGTAAAGCAAACCGATTCCGTGTTTGTTTTGATGTGTCGCTTTATGGCGACGTCGGCGTTCCCCGAGTTTACGAAATAATGCAGGGAGTGCATCGGGCTTGGCAGTGCTCGTTCATGACACTCGTTACAAGCTTTATCGAAATTTCCCGCGGCTCTTGAAATAACTATGACGGAATTGACGGCGACTCTTCGGAGCCGTAGTTACGATCTCGAGCGCAAAAATCGGAGGAGTTTAAGTCTTGAGACCATTTCAAGCTGTAGGTCTTTTTTGAATTAACAATTTGCAGTTCTTTATTGTTCAAAGAAACTCGTTCTAATCACCGGCATTCTGTCTCAGTCATTGTCGAGCAATTGTCGAATTGACCTTCGATGAACTCAATCGGCTCGCGAAGAAGCGCCATCTGTCTGTTTGCCGTATTATTTTGTACTTTATCTGACGGGGAATGTCTTGATCACCGAGCGTGTTTTATGCGTTTATAAACGAAGCGTCGCTCTAAGCGCCGTATGAAAATGAGCCAACCGTATTTCCATCCGTGAATTTTATCGCTTTAATAAAAGTTCATATTTCGCGCGCAGAGCTATTTTGGGGGCGACAAATGGACGGCGCGTTTGTTGACCGGGCATCCTGCAAAGCAGAAAACATCTGCGCATTTTTCCTATGCTCTTGCAATTCGCGAGGAGGACGACTTTTACAGTTACAATAATAACGGCGAGAAGATTTTTAGCCCGTTTCTGAAGGCGCTGCTGATTCGTCAAGTGATCGTGAAGATGACAGTTAGGCAGAAGAAAATAATGCTTTAAATACTGATCTTTTTTTTTAAATGTACCTTTGAGTTGTTATACAAATGATAGTTTGCAAAAAATAATGTGCGTTTGGAAATGAAAGCTTTTATATATTTTGTAATAATGTCTGCACTGAAAAAAAGATTAATTTTTTGCTGAGAACATGGCAATGGGGTTATCTAGAAAACAGAAAATATTGCAATTTTTTTCACTGCAGAATTTATCCTCATTAACTATATATACTATTAAATGTATGGTATTTTGTTCAGTGCAGTTCTGCTCTGTTTTTCAACGAGCCAGTGACTGAACATTTTTGTCGTTTTTTGTTGCAGCCTGAGCGAATGTTACATCGCAGGAAAGGGCGCGGCTCTCGTTTTGCCGCCGAACGAAAGAGCTCGGCCGTCTCGGCGTGTATCGGCGGCGGGATGCGACATACAGCAGCATCTGCAATCCATGTTCTACTTGCTGAGGCCGGAGGAAACCCTGAAAATGGTGAGTTTTCTTCCACGTTGATGGGAATCGGGTGGCCAGTGCGAAAGACAGTTTATGGACGTCGCGTCAATACGCCCATATAAAAGCCACGCTCGTAAAGCGGATACAATGGCTGTAAAAATGATATTCTCATATCTGTGTCGAGTCTGCATCTCGGTGCATTCCGCGGAAGAAAGACAATGATTCCAGAAGGATTGTAAAGAAACGGAATAAGTCGTTTTGAACTGTGATACGAGTACCGTTCGGCAGAAATTGCAAATAATAAACGAGAATGCGGCGCAAAAGGAACGCGAGTAATTATTTGCGCGGTTCAAAAAGTTTGATGAACTTTGAATTCGAAGGCTCCGAAAAAGTCGCCGAGCGTAATGAACGTATTTAACTGTAAAGCCGACGGTCGTGGTTCATCGAACACGAATTCGGGTCGATTCATCAGACGAATCGAGTTTTGCTTCGCGTTCGTCAACAAGAACGCGCGACGTAGAATTTTACATAATTTTACGCGGCGTTATTATCGAGCGCGACTGTGTTTGTAATTGCAGCCGATACGCGGCAAATTATGCGCCTCCTTACGTAATTTCCACTAATTCAATATAATCTCGTAAAATTGTCTACCGTAGAGCGAGATTGATCAAAAGCCGTGTACGGCTCTGGCGCAATTAGTTTTCGAATTCCGGAATGTTTTTATTCGGCCATTTTTATTTACCTTTTCCCGCGGAATTCACGGTTGTATAACTCAATATTAGGCATAATTAAATTACAGTTTTTTACCCGGACGGGTGCAAATCATAGTGATATGCGCGAGGAAATATGTTATAAAATATGGTCTCTCCGAGCCGACGTGACAGTTACATAAAAACTGAAATGTTAAACATTTTTTCATGTACCGGAAACGTGTTTTCCTTCGAAATGAAATCCCAAGGTTCCGCCGTTTCTGAAATTTATCGACATAATATAGAATTTCATATTTTCGCGCTGTTTCCAAACAAACCTCCGGCTTTTGTCAACGAACTAAAATACGCAAATAGCGTTCACTTATTAAACGCGAAAATACAAAAATAGTCGCCTGTCTCGCTGGCTCCAAAACTGCCACGCGACTGGCGCGATTTCAAGAAGCGTTCCCGCTCTTTTTTCATCGTCTTGGGGTAGAAAAGCGCTGGCTCCTGGCTCTCCGTACCGGCGCATAATTTGTTTTTCATCGCGCGGCGGCGGCGCTCCCGACGGCGACCACTTATCTGACTCCGTGAGACTGCATTGCCGATTGTCAATTGTGAAATCGCCGACTTCGTGAGTTATCCGGAGACCTTGGCTTTAGCGAATTAATGTCTTCTCGTAATGACGGCTAAAACAATGCTTTTTGCAATTGCCTATTTTTTAACGGCTCCTTTTCGCAACTCTTTTCGCGTTTGAGACAATCGCGTTTTACAATCCCGCCACGTTAATTAGCCTTTTACTGTGTTCGAGATTATAATAATTACGCGCGCCCGTTTGCGAGCCAACTTTGAACAGAGTTCGAGCAATTATGCAACCGCGACACAATCTTTTTCGAACTTTCCTGTTTCATCATTGTCGTCAATTTCAGCGACACTGAATTCTCCCAATTCCAGGTTCCAATTCTCAGCATCTTTGGCAAACACCTGCAATCAGAGAACAAAGCTTCGTTTCATTTTTTATATACGATTTCCGCATGTCGAGTCCGAAAGCCGAACAGACTGGTCTGAAAAAGTGCTAATCTGATCCAAACAATGATATCGACTACGGCTTAGGTCGGAATGGGATTGAAACGTGATGACAACGTGTCTGAAACGACGACAAAACGGTGTCAATTGAAACACATCGATCATCTATTATTTAATTGCGGACCGACGCAATCAAATATTCATGTTTTGTTTCGTCAGATTGTAAAACGGTGACGTGTGTCGTCGACTCGTAGCCGAGCAATAACTCACCGTGACCTCGAATTGTAAGGCAGAGCGGTGGGCTGTAATAATGCAGCCTGCGGACCGCTTTTAAGCGAAGGTTAATCTTCTCAATATTTCTGCTCTTTTTGCGAACCGAGTAATCATAGAGTCACGGCGAATGCATGCTCTGAACGTGCATCGCGCGCGGCCGAATCGCCTCGAATTTGTTCGATTGGCGTTCGCGTTCTTCCATTTTTGCGCGATCAACATTCGCCTTTTTGCGGCAACCGACTTTTTGCCCGCAGCGCAATTGCGGCCCATGTTTAAACAGTATTATTATTGTACCTTTTACAATGCTGCGCGCGCTCCAAAAGGTACTCGTTTTGCAATTATAACGTACTTTATTGCGCGCAAAAATCATAAATCACGCCGATATCGAATTCATTCGGCCGATTTTACGTCGCAATCAGAGTTTAATTGCGCAAACGACCCTTAAACTTGTCGATAAAAGAGACGTAATCGCTTCGTCGAAGCGCCGGTTTTTCATGCCAAGTACGAACTTTTACTTCCTCGTGGACAATTCAATGCCAATATTCGAAAAGTCGGTCCTAGACACTGACCTCGCGGAGAAATCCGTGCACTTTTTTGCGCCGACATAAATAACCGACGCCGCATGCTAATGAATCAGCTGCTAGTTTCGGCGTTTTTTTGGATGCGGCGCTCTGATGTATGTCGTGGATTTTGAGACGCGATTTCGGGCAAAAGGAAAAACGGGATCGTAAATTTGGCCCGCGACAAGGTCGCGCTAAATCAGCTCCCATTCTCCCGGAAAATGAGTAATGGCTAGTCAAATGTGAAGGATTTTGCGTTTTTGCGTTCCGCTGGACACCCAGCAATAAAATAGTCTCGCCAAAAGGTATCGTGCAGATTCGTCGAATCCATCTTCCGCGAAGTCACTTTGTTCAGATTTCCATAAGCAAATATGGGTTATGTTTCTCGGTTAAAATAACTTAAAAAGTGAAATAAGGGAAAGTACAGCGCCGCCAGCGCTTTGGACGGTTTTTCCTCAGTACCCAGGCTTTTGAGTCAAAGTGAATACCTCATATCTGTTTGCCCGTTGCAAAACACGCAATCCATTTTCAACGCGCAAATGCTCGAAATGTGTCCCGAAAGACCGCGCGCGTTGATCTCGCTCTGAATAGTAAAGTCCGGAAAAAAAAGTTGCTCGCACTTGATCGTGGAATAAAATAACGGCGGTGTCGTAATTTATTAGCGTTTTGATGGCACGCAAGGCGTTTATTAAGTCGTTTAAGAAGAACATTTTCTCGCGCGACGATCGACGAGCGATCCCATAAAACGCGGCTGGGTCACGAATTAGTCGTTGTGTGTGATACACCGTCGCGATTCGCGCGTACACATGTACACAAAAGTCGGCGGGAATTTTGATTTACGAGGCTGCGCTCCTGTCCCGAGACACCGCGCAACGGCGCTTATATTTATGTCTCGCCCTCGGGGATCAACCTAGTCTTGCCTGTCTTTATCTTACTTTCCTCGGACGTCGCGAACAATATATATTTATCGGCACGGCATCCCACAACTCACTGAAAAGATCATCGATATTGCACCGTAATTGATACTTCATAACTCCGGCTTACTGTCCAGCGACGACACTGACAAGCGCATCTTTCGCCCCATAAGCCGATTCAATTTACATTATTCCACCTTCATTTGTACGGCTAAAGTGGTCGTGAAAACGGCGAACCATTTTCCATTTGATTGCACAGTTGGGTGTTAATTTGCCGTAATTTGGCGCAAACGACGGTGAACGACCAATTGTCTGTATTCCGAGAAAGTGCATTTTTAGTCATTACCAAATAATGTGACAGGCTGAAAGATTTTTCTTGATTTTATAATCGCTCGTAATTATATACACTTCGCCGTATGGTGTGACTTAATTACAGGTTAGAGTTTAAGTTCCTATTAATAGATTTCTGCGATTTTTATTTGAACTGCATGAGGCTTTTTTTAAGGCAGCAGATTTATCGCTGAATGGCGGATATATCATATTCATAATCAAAGTTTTTTATTGCAGACACAGCCGAACAGTTAGCTGCCATTTAACATGTCACTGCATGAATTTTATAACCGTCCGTAATTGTACACCTCAATTCCACTGTTCCCAATGACGATATAAAATAAACAGAGAAAGATAACTCGCAATCATAACTAACCGTGCGCTTAGTTCAGATGATAATTTTATATGTCAATGTCACAAATAAGTCAATTACGCGCAATTCGATTGTCACCGGGAGACAAGTTGCATTCATTACACGGCGAATGAAAACCGAAGCAGCATTATGTCCATAACATTAATCTTGAAACCTAATTCGCCTTTGATTCGATTCCATATCTTAAACGCCGTTTTCACGGCGTAAAGCTCGACGACCAGCCTACTTCAAATGGCCATTTATCCGTCATATCCATCACCCTGTCATTCAACCGCAATTTTCCCTATCGATATTCGACGTATCCCATTTGTTTCACGTCGGCCACTTTCTTCGGCCGCCTCCCGTACAATTGGTCGAAAACTGTTTCTAATTTCGCACAATGACTTTCAAATCGCGCGCTGGAAAAAGCGCGAGAAAAAGCGTTGACTTATTAGCGACGCCGCGAGCTGACGATAATGACGTACGGAAATTCGCGAGCAACCTGCGCCAAGTCACATTTCTATATAAAGTCGTGTCGAGCGTCGCTAATGCCTCGTAGACCGGTCGTCCCCCTCCCCCACAAAAGGTAACCGGAAGTCATGAACTTTCATTTATCGCGACCTCTTTGTCCGCCGGCGCACAATCGTGACGTGTGCGTCGTCTTCCAAGCTGTCGACCTATGTAAGTGGGTCGATGACTTTAGCCCACTTTTGTGTCTCGCGGAGATTAGTTTTTGAGATTGACGCGATGGGTATCAATGTTTGCGAACGAGCCACTCACCTCGTCCGACGAAAAAAGTGAAACCGCAACGAGGACAGATTTGACGGCGCGCAATCAGCCACCAAATTTGCGCCGATCAAAAATTTACGCCCGTTTTACCTCCTTTGAAGTTTCGGGGTTTCGGCGTTCCCGATTGTTTGCTCGAAAATCGCGGAAGAAGACTTTTGCGGAAGTCCTTCCTTTTCAATCATCAATTACAAAATGTCAACACATTAAAAAAATGGTCCTTTCAAAAGGATTATGAAGTGTCAGAAATGCCCTTGACTTTCTAAGTTAGCTCTGAGAACAATTGCTGAAGTCGAAAACGAAAAAGGTCATTGGAAAAGTGTTCGCTTAAATTGGTGGTTCATCAAGGAAATGACGAATGAAAAGACGCTGAAGAAGCCCTCAGCCCTTGAAACGTTCTCGAGTCAGAATGGCACTCAGAAGACGGCTTTTCGTTTCGCGCGCGTTACCTCCTTCATCGGCAATAATCTCCTCGGATCAAGGGCAATAGTGTGAACAAAAGTAGGCCGAAGTTTGCGGCAAAGGCTAAGCGCACTTACGCCGAGCGAAACGTGCCTCTCGAGGTGCACACACGTACTCACGCCCCCGAGGTAAGGAGCGCGCGAGGGGCGCGGCTGCAAAAGCGGGTTACCAGGGGGTGCTCAATGCCACGCATTGTTCGCCGCGCTTCCGCCCAGGGCAATGTCACCGATGCATTTTTTCCCCGGTCCAGACAAACGTGAAAGTACGTCTAACTAGCTTTTTGTTCGCGAACACGTTTTCCCGTTGAAAGAGCATCCTCGGCAATTCTCTCTTTTCTTTCGATTCGTTACTTTCGAAAAGCTCCCCTGGAAAGGAAACGGCGCGAAAATTAGAGCGGCTTTTCGGACTGCACAAAGGTCGCCGCTGCGCTCTGTATTGTGGGTATTAATAAGAAATTACTGCGAGAACTGAAACTGAAATGGGGAATTTCGTTATTATCTTCAAGAATAGATCTGCTGTAAGACTTTAGGTAGATTTGAAGAAAAATGATTAAGTGTAATTCCATCGTATTAACAGGTTGAAATGAAGGGAAATTCAAAGCTCTCTTTGGACTACCGAACTTGGTTTTTTCATAAAGTTAGACAAACTTTGCATTATGAATTCTCGGAAAACTTTTAATCTGAAAATTTCAAACTTTTCGCTTAGTTAAAAAAGTTAAAATAAACTTTGCTAAATGGGCACGGTTCGCTTAACAGTCGGCAATTGTGATCTTCGCAGGTTCGGCCGCAAGAAGTGTCACTCAAAGTCGATCCCTAGGCTGCGCCGATTGGCCATTATCGTTTCCCGTTTGCCCCGTCGCGCTGACCCAAATGTTCATAGACATAAAGTTTCTCCGTTCTTTATTGGCGACTTTTTACGAGTCGGGTCGCGTTCGCCGTCTTTTCGGTCTTTTTGTTTCCCGAACAATCGGCCGAAAATTTTCAGGTTACTGGGCTAAACGGTCGTGGGCGCCGCGGCCCGTTACTCCCGAGTTTGGCCAATTTCAGCGCGTCCGCGGATGATCCCTTTATGCGCAAAATGTCAGCGACCCCGGCGGCCATTAGCCGTCCGATTCACTTCCGTTCTTTTGTCCCTGGCGTTTGATACGAATCCGCGCTTCGATCACGCACCGAACCGCTCGGGACAGTTTCTCCGCGCCGCTTCTTTCGCGCTTAATTACCGCGCCGGCAGCACGCAATTTGCGACCGCGATAGTCCCGTCTTTTGTTCGCGCGACGTATCTAAAATGTGTTACCGTCGGCGCGGAAAAATTATCGCGCGCCAAATGCGCTTACTGCGTGTACGCCGCGCGAAAAATTGGCCGCTTCTTATCTCGGGGTACAACGCGCGCGATCGTCATAAATCCTACACCTACGAGACTTTTTTTCACTTTCGTGGAACCGTGCACGAAGTCGACAGTTTTTTCGAGTGATGTAGTTTGTTCGCATGCCGAGTGCAGTCTGTCAGATTTTTTGAAGTAGTCTGTAGTAGGATTAGATTTAGAACTAATTGTTTCAAATCGATAATTTATATTATCGATCACTTTGTGAGATTCTTTAACAATAACATGAGTGATTAAAGAACAATTCTGGCAAAAAAATGTTCACTTTTACGATAGCTAGACATTCTTTAAATGACATCCAATTGATAAATCGATTAAAACGAGTGCCTTTAAATGGAGTCATTTAATTTCTCCAATAGACATTCTATTATTTCTCTAACGCCATAAAACTAACGGCAGCGGCATTCCGGGAAACGCGACCATGGAGATGAAAATAAGCTTGCTTTTCCATCTCGGTTTTCCCATTAATGAAATATCCACGATAATTATCAATTGCGGCGCGCGGTCGGATTCGGGTCAGCGATACGATTTTGCCCGAGTGGAATTCTAGTGGGAAAATGGATGTCATTGGATTTACATTATAGAAGAGATGAGCATTCGCTACAAGCGCTCGGTCACTGGTCTACGTATGTACATACATTTTTATACATCGCGGTGTCCGACCCAGTTGCATCTAAAGATAAAAGGTCGCGGCTATTGCCACGTGACGACATGGAACGGTCTAATTCCGAAATTCATTAACTCCAGTCCACTCGAGTATATCTATTTGTACATTTACATTTCAAATGCTGGCGATTTTCAATTTCGATTTGCGGAATTGCTGCGAAAAGGATTTATTTTATTGCGCTCGAACTTGAACTTTAATTTTTGTTGCTCACGGTTTTATAAATATTTACGTTATTTAATTAACTTTGAGATTGCAAACATTTAAACACGTGTCGGAGTAGATTTTCCGTTTGCATCGTAATTCTGTCGCAAAAGGTCGGCTTATACTTAAGAACTTGCAATTTTTCTTGAGAATGATGATTGCATCATCCGATTAATGAAAAAATAGAAATTTCGCTTTTGAATGTTATATTTCCATAAGGTTGAGTCTGATTTTAATGCACTACGTAGGAAATAAAAAATATTTTAATTTCAAAGAACAATATTTGGATATTTTGGTAAGCCTCTTTATAATGCGAGGTTACTTATAAGGTGACATCATTTGCAGTAAAGGTTAGAATAAAGTATAAATATGTATGTATCTAAGTGTGAAGGCTATTATAATATTGTTATTGTTATAAATAACCTTACTAAGGTTACGCAATAGAATGCAAGAGAATAAAATTATATTGTCATTGAAATCAACAAGATAAAAAATTACAAAAGATTACGTTGAAGACCGAAATCCACTATTCTTTGTCTTCCAGATTACATTTCACAATCAATTTTCAGCGTCAAGAAGTTTTCGTGAACTTCTGCCTTTTTCTACCGTGCTGAGGAAAATGCAGAAGTTTGCAGAAACTTAGTTTACGAATCATTTTGCGTACTTGAAATTCATTGAATTTAAAGGAACGAGATAACCGAGAGAATGATGAAGACATAATTATGAAGAAAGAAGAACACAGCGAGGACTTTTTCATACCATTATAACCATAAAAATTATTTAAGGTCTTCCATTTAATTATATAATAATTTTAAAGATTCCGGCAAAACATTTCCAGGAATAAACCAGTATTAAAATTAATAACTCTGCTTCTAAATCTACAACGCATTAAATCACTTTTTTCCCTAACTCAAACATTTCTTTCCGAATATCATTCTTAAGAGCTTATTTTTAAAAATTGATCATATTCATGAATGCAACTTTCATCCCGAAACTCCGACGTTCGATTTCCGCGGATTATAAATCCGCAATGTTCAACATGTCAATATTATAACAAATAATCCTTTGTAATTTAAAGCCACGCGGCTACATTCATCACAAACTTTACATGCATACACATGTTGGCGGCTCAATGATTAACAATTCACATTTATAGCCTTCAGGATTCTCAACATGAAAAAACCTTCCTTTCCTTTCGATACAAAATTCTTCATGCTAACAACAACCATTTCAGCAGAAACGACCTCTCAGCCCTGCAAAAATGAGCTCATCAAATACCCTTACACAATTTCCCGTTGATAATTTTTAACGGCGCATTCTAAAACTTATCGATAAACATTACCCCCAAACTAACGTCACTCTCGAAGAACCTTCTTCCTTATAGTTCCATTACCCTCTACTCCAATCACCCGCAATATTTATCGTTATTTACCGACAATACATTAACACTAATCCTATCTTTACTGCGAGACATCGTATGCCTTTTTGCCGCGAAACTGCGGCGTTGCGCAAGAGTATAAATAATTCGATTAATGGGCGACGACTCAGTGATAAAAAGTCGCGATCGATACAAAGCGGATGTAATCGGTGGGCCTCGACAAGGCATTTTTGTCGGTGTTAACGTCGTTTTAAATGGCGTTGTATCGATCGCAGCACCCGGTTTATCGCCTGCGAGTCGCGTAATGCGAAGTGAATGTAAAGCCGCGCGAGATGCATGTGGACACGATTGATTCCCCGGATCCGTGTGCCTGAAGGTACTGGTTTACCTTCGAAGCAATGAGCGAGACTTCGCGCAAACTGTTCTCGCGAAACGCGAACCTTCGCGCGATCACCCGCGAGACATAATTCCGATCGGTATCGGGCCACAAATTGGGATAAAGCGAGGGAAAAGTTGCCGTGCGAAGACATTCAGGATGAGGCTGCTAAAAATAGGGGACGTGGCGAAATTGCGATCTTTCGCGCTCGTAACAATGGACGAGGCGAATTTCGGCATTTTTGCAGACATTTAGAGGCAGCTGGGTTCAGATAGGAGTTTCATAAATATGAGAAGGTGAATGTCGCGCGAGATACAAACGTCTTATTATTAAACATAACTCGGAGAGTTTGCTGTCGTTTTCAGCAGCTAATATTCCGAGTCGTATTTCCCTGGGAGAGAGAAAATGGGTTTCGCGGGAGAAAAATGCGGGTTTTCACGTGTTCCTATATTAAACTCCGCTGACGGGTTTTATCCATACATTTATCAGAGAAACAATGGAGGTTTAAAAAGGACGTGCAACGTGTTGATCTCGTGAAAGATTGGCTCGGGGTGAAACGTATCGTAAAGGTATCAATATCCATTGTGCTTTCAAACAGATCTACGGTAAATAGGTTTACGTTTTACATCTGCCGAAGACCCTTTTAAGCCCCGAAACTGTGACTTTTGACAAGCAGATACCGGGAAGGTCGTCAGATGCACAATGCAAGTGAGACAACCAGACCGCAAGCTCCAAGGTCGTTTGACGTTGGAAAGACACGACACCGCTAATAGGTTTAAAAGGGCCAAGGCAGATGTTACAGTTTTAAGTCGACTCTTCAACTTGTGACGTTTTTGTTGGGGGCGTGCTTCGTCAAAACAACGTTTTACTACTCCCAACGGAAATAACGGTCTCGATTGACAAATTTAGTTTCGAAATTACTCTGCGGACTCGCAATAAAAAAGTCACTGCAACATTAATGGAGCAGCGCAGAAACACTTTGTGAGATCCGGCGTTGTCCGAGATAATTTCGCGGTAATTTTATGGGTCCATAATAACGGAATAAAATAATCCGAAGTAAAAAAACTTTCTCTGGGCGTAAACTTTGTCTTTACGTAACGAATGCAGCTGTGAAGTTGTAGCAGCATTAAAACGTCTTTGTTTAATGAAAAAACTTCGCGGCTAATTGTCGTTCCCGGCTTTTTCCGAAGATTTATAGTAATCAATTTTAATACGGCATATTGTTCGGATACAATGCTCAAAAGTCGCACAGGTATTTTAATTGCGCGGCTTGCCGTTACAGGACTAATGGCGAATTTTTATTGGCGCTGCCATTGCTCTACAAAGTCCGCTCGCATCCTGTCCTACTTAAAAAGTCGCCGAGATAATAACCCCAGGGAACAAATCAGCAAACAGTCGCAGTCTTTCAAATTTCTTCACTGATTTGCGCGCTTCGTGATCGCGATGCACTTATTGCTGCAAGTTTGTTGCTTTTGCGCTCGGAATACGGAATGTGCGTGAAAGAACGAGTCGAAGATATTTTGGCGCGAGAAACTCCAGTCGCGTGATATGAATGTTTAACGATTTTTACAATCCGGATGCGAGTTCAAACGAAATAAATTACAGCATTGTGTAACTTGATTTATAAGTTTATATTCAATGTCGGATTCTCTGAACTTTAGTGAATGTAGAGTGCATTTTAAAAGTTAGATAATCTCACAAAAAGGTCATTTGTGATTTTAATAAATTAAAAAATGTTCAGTTAAAACGGTAAAGAGATTTAAAAATTATTTTCAAATTATTTTCAAATTAGTATATCATAAAATACTTAAAAAACTCATTATTTCCTAATTGAAGAAATAAAGAAAATTTTTCTCACTTCCATTATCTTATTAAAAGTATTCCAGTAGTAATTTAATTTGTCACATCAGTTAGATACAATGCGATCTATATACATCTTTATTGCAATTAGTAACATTTTCTCACCATCTAATTAATAACAAAATAAAATATTTCAATCAAAACGACCATACCCGTCACTTTTATTCCGATTTTTTCTATCTGCTTCTGTTGCACTGAGTACATTTTGGTGTATCAATTTGTCATGGAAAGCATCTAAACAATTTTTGCTTATGGCAGCGAGCAATTAACATTTGCGTTCCGCGCAGAACACGTCTCTGTTTGCTCCAGAAATGGACTGCTGCCGCGATTTTCGTGTTTTTGCTCAACCCGAGAGAGAATTGCTTGTTATTCTCTACCAGGAACAACTGAACTGGCAGCTTGTTCTAAATCACTCTCGGCGCGACAATTTATTTCAGCTTAATAGCTTACAAATTCGTAAACGATAAATCCCCCAAACCGACACTCGCCTACATTTCCGTCCTTTTTCCCGCGCCCTCCCGTTTCTGTTTTCAAGTCAACAACAAAATACGCCCCTTTTAGAAATTCAAACTCCAACTCTTCGCCGTGGAATTCTCCGTCAAGTTTGTTAAAACAATTCAGCCTCGCCTTAACCGTCGCGACCGCAAACTTCAAAACCAATTTCCCGCGAGTCCCAGAACCAGTTTCCCGGCATTTTTGCGAATAATTAGCGGACGCGTATTGAATTAAGCCAACTCGGATCCGATAGTTTATGATTGATCCCTCGGGATCTTGGCTCGCAATCCGCGTCGTTACGGTTGAAATTAAATTTTTGCCCCGACATGATGAATGAAGACGGATTCGAGCGGGCTTTGTGTTTCGCTGCAACTAGTTGAATAATGGGTTTCGGTAGCTTCGGCGGTCATGGCAGTAGGTTAATCCCAGTCGTCTCGACTTACATATACGACATTCGATAAAGTCGCTCCACTTTTCGAGGGATCAACGCGCTCCCACTTACCTTTGCGGCGCTACATTTTTGCCGGATAACCTCGCAGTTATCTTTAATTATACGGCTCTCGATTCGTAACGGACGGGGCAATTGCTACCTGCGTTCGGATAGACGGATAGAGCGGATGACGTATCATTATCCGCAGCGGCTTTTTTCATTGATTGCCGGCGGTAAATGTGCGCGCGAGATGCCGCGGCCTTCGCCTCGAGTGTGCGTTACGCCGGTGTCGATATTTAATCGAAAACACCGGCCGCCGATTCAAATGCGACATCGCGCTCGGGGGTTCTTGCGCCGTCTCGACTTACGAAGGCGACGACGGTAATCGAGTTTGTCGGCGACAGACGCACGACAATTTGCGGTGCACCGTCGTGTTGGGATTGCCAATCTTTTTTTACACCCCTTTTCATCCAAACGAAACAACCATGAGAAATCGCAACCGCGAAAATGCATCTTCGAATTTATCAAAAGACAGGGTAACAAATGAACTTATTTTTAAAGAGAATTTCTGTTAAAAATGTTATACAATTTTGCTTGTGACGCAGTATTTGCTGGCATGACTGGCATTGAAATGAAAATGCTTTTATAATGGCAGGTAATGGAATATTGAAAAGAATTTTGGATTGGTTTTTATCCGGGTATTTGTCAAGGTAATACGGGATGATGAAAAGTGTAAGTTGTGTAATCTTACTCCGTACGATGTGTTAATAACGGAGATCGTCTGTCAAGAAAAGAATAACAATTGCATTTGCAGTAACGAAAATCATCGACTAAATTGTAGGAGATCCTATTAGTCATTTAAGGGGTTGACAGAAGAAAGGGTACTTTTCTCATTCTTTCGTGATTAGATTTGGGATTACGAAAATTGAATGACGGTTGGGTTGAATGGAAACTGATGAGTCTGAAGGAGAAAATTCAAATTGGATTCGTCAAATCGCCGTTCCAATTGACAAATCAACGGCAGGTTGTTTTTACTGGTTAGAACGCATTAACTGTAATTGGACGGAGCGCCGGGGAGCAAATGGATAAATAGCGTCGCGCACCAAATTGGATTTTACGAGATTCCGCGGCGAAGGTCAGAGGGATAAGCGCGCTACAAAGTGGTCTCCGGGCGCTCTTAAAACAATTGACTGCCGATGAGACGCGCAATTGTTCGGCGTTGCGTTATGAGCTTTGCTTAGCGAAATGAGCGGCTAAAAATAGCCGCGCTTTCGCGTAAAGCCGGAACGCGGCGACTATTTGCTTAACATTCGCGGTGCTTTTATTTTTGACGAAATGACTGCGGGATGCGGCGCGTCCGACCTTCGCTTCGAGTACGAAAAAAGAACCGGTCGAACTGCGGCAACAAAAAATTCGTTAAGCCTGTTCGAACCGGGCCGGGCGATTAAAAAATCGATAATGCGCGCGTAATTTGAATTTCAATGTTTCAACTCGACGACGTCGAGACTTCTTCGCAGTCGCTTTCCAATCCAGATCGCATACATTTCCTATTCGAATTTTGGCTGTAACTTTTCCTAATCACCAATTATTCATGTAAACATTTTTTATATTTAATTACCATTGCATTAACAAAAATATTTTATTAAAACAATCGAATTTGGGTAAACAATCGAATTTGAGTAACAAAATCGTTACCGACCAAAGTGTTTAGTCTGATCAGCTAATCTTTGATTACTTTACTAAATGTTTGCTTGATTTCTCCGTTTGAAATGTAACCCGATTCTATTTTAACGAAGCATTTTTCCGATTGCCTCGCAATGACGAACTCGAAACTCGGGCGCGCCGGTATCGGCGCGATCTTATCCGCGCCGATCTCGGCGCACTTATGTCCAAATAATGGCGGCCGGGGTTGAGTGGAATTTGCTCCTTCCTGCGTCTTTTATGCGCGGCTTTTTGCCGCTCGCGCGCTTGTCGAGGATCCCGTGTCGGCTCCGACCTTGACCATTGTTACCAGGTAAAGTGTCTCGTGACTCGCGCGGCGATCTGCCTCGGGCGGCCGATAAAAAACGCGCGCGTCTGCACGTGGGCCGCAGGTATGCGTCCGGGCGTCAGCCCGCGGAGACAGCCTCGAGAAATGTCTCCGCGAAAGCGCGCCTTTTTTCGCGCGCCGGCGCTTTTTTCTCGATCCGCTTTGTCCCGGTTTTTGTCGCGCCGCTGTCACGGTCGCCTCTGTCCCACAGGACAGAAGCCCCAGAAGCAATCCGATCCCGACGGGTCTTCGCCGATTTTTCTCGGAAGAAGAGGGCTTCTTCCGCCAAATAATCCCGACAGGATCAATCGTCCGGAATGTTGCGGGATAATGGCACTGGGTTTCGTTTTTTGTCGAAAACGGGCTAGGATTGGTTTTTGCGAAAAGGAGAAAGCACGGAGTTGACTTTTTCGATTCGTCTAACCGCACGGCGGAACGATGCGGTCGAATTAAGGTAATCGGGGAAATGCAGCTCGTTCCGAGTTTTTGTTGCCACTTTGAATGGCACTCGTCGGCCGAGGCTGCGATTTTCGCGATGCGTCAGTGCAAAAGTGGAGCGAAAGTGGGCGATGCGTCGTTCGGATGATTGTTTTTAAAACGGAGGAAGCTGATCGATCAGGGACGACCCGGATACAAAAGTGACATAGTGGGACTGTTTACTGCAGCATACGCGATAGGAAAACAACGGCGGATTCATTAGGAACGGCTCTGCAGCTCGTTAGAACGGTATTTTCGTGGAGTTATGATTTCGGAGTGACGTCAGTCGATCGCTTGCACGAGTTATTTACGATCGGGCCGTGGTTCCGGGAAGCCGTCTCGAGGAGCGGACGCGAAGAATCCGCTTCCTTTGGCGACACGTGCCGGGCGAAATTCCGCGTGTATGTTCCGTTTGCGGCGCGTCGTTTGTCGGCCCTCGCTGCGAGTTATCAATCGCCCAAGTGTCTCGAAGAAAAAATAACGTGGCGGAAGCGGCCGTTCTTGTGGTTTACTGAGCTGAGAAAACTTGCACGTGGCAGTTTGTGTAAATTTAATAAGGGTTCACTGAAATGTACACCGTTGCACGCCGGGCAAGGATACCTCTGAAAGGGGACTCTGGATTGTCGCAACGCTCAATCAAATTATTCACTTTGGACGTGTACCTTGATTTACGACTTAGCATAACCAAAAAAAGAAAAAAAGAAAAAGTTATTTGAAGAAAAACAAGAATTCCATAAAAAAACAATCATTAATCATAGAAATCTTCTACTTCCGCCTAATAAAATCTTTTAATTCTTCGATAGATTGATTTTGCAATTCCAAAAAAAAAAAAAAAACCGGCGACCTCTAACCTCAGTAATGCAAATGAATAGTTATTCTTCTAGCAAAAGTTCCCACTTAGGAAAATCGTTAGCGCAATTTTCCATGACACTTTCGAGTCAGCAATGTGTATTGTTGGTCACTTGTTGCCAAACGACTGTCATCGTGATTTTACACGGGACTCTCGGCATCGCGCGCGTTCAATCGAGCCACACGCCGGCGTTGGCGCAATAACTGTCCGGACAAGTCGATAAAACTCGGCGTTACTCCTGTTAGAGTGCTTTCTCGGGCGCGGGATTTGCATAATATCAGATGCCGATTCGGCGGTTGAAATGCTTCGCTGACCCCCGCGCAACTCAATCCCTCCTTTGTCTTCGCGAATCCGCACTCATTAATATTAAAGCGTCGCTCATATTCGGCCGTCTGCGCCGCTTCTGTCTCGCAGCCAACTCGCTAAAAGTCGCGATTCGCGTCGTCGAAGAAAGTACTTTTAATTCAAAGTTTAACAAGCCATTACGCCGCGCTTTTAGCATCCAAACGCGTTTTCTAACTGACTTAACATTCGAGGTCGTAAAAATTTCTAAAACAACATCATAAATAGCGCTTTTTCCAGCGCGCTAATCAATTTGAATAAAAATTGCGCCGCTCATGAATAATTCATGCCCGACGGAATACGGTGCAAAATAAAGTTCAGCGCAGAAGCGGAAGTCACGTGGAACCGGCGCTGCCGATCAGTCGGCGCGTTCGTCTGTCCGAAGAAGAGTAACGCCCGTGAAAGTACATCGCGTAATGCAGTTGCGACGCGTATCGAAAGCGAATCGAATGGGCCGCCGCGGGAAAAACGGCCCTAATGTTTGCGCGATAAATTAAGCCCCGCGGAATTTAAAACCCGACCCGCGCAACCTGCAATCACGAGTCGTTGACTCACTTCCGTAATTCATGTCGACGTTATTTACTGTCACGTTAATTGCCGGTACAGTTTCGCGCGCTCGCAGACAAACCGACCAACACTTTTTACCCTCGAACCCATCCGACTGTCAAATCCGCCGATCTCGTTCCTCGAAATCGTCTAGCCGAGTTGCCTTAATTGTTCAGCACTCGCGTGCAGATAAAAAATGTTCACACACCAAGCGTATAATGTTCCTCAAAACGATTCTCATTTAACACCAGCCGAGAATCTTTTCCACGTCTATCTCCGGAGACTTATCGCTTATAAATTACGCATTTATCGGTACTAATTCGCATCCAGATACGATTCGCGAGATCCGTCCATGGCAGCGGGAAGTTACGCTCCCGATAAGAGGAAATGCGTTTCATTAATTGCCGGAGCGATAAGCCCGATGCTACCTACGGACACCCGATCGAACGTGCCGATAAAAATCGGCGATCGCGCGAGATTGCTGCCGATCTTTCACGATCGCCTCGACCGCCGATCATTTCGCAGCAAAAATGCCCCGGCGTGATTTCTCCGTAAATGAGAAGCCTTTTCGTCGGCCGTTTATCCGCGTCATTATCGGCTAATAAATGTTCGACACATGCATGGAAAGACCTCGCTGCATCGATGGCCATTACAATGTCAGCGCCGAACACAATAATCAACTTTCTCGCGGCAACGAAACCTTAAATGAGTTATTTAACGGACGAAACAAATGTAGTCGCAGCGGCGCCGAATCCGAGCATCCGTGTGTGTTATGTTTGACGATATTTATATATGTGCAGCCGCGTGTTGGCGTATACAGACGTGTCGGTGTTCGTGTCGAAAGTTCGCAACTTTCTCCGCGGCGCAGCGTGGTCTGCGGCGTCGCTCGGAACAATGGTTTCCGGCTGTTGCTGCGTCCGCGGATATTCGGGAAACGGTAAAAGCGAAGCGTTTCTCGGCGATGACGGGCGCGATTTATGAGTCGCGGCGCGTATTACGCTCGGCCCGATCTTTGCACGACGCCTCGCCGATTCGTCGAACAATCGGGCACTTTCGATCCGCCGCGCGGTAGCGCGCGCCGCCGATTTATATATGCAATATCGCGACGATAAATACATCACGGCTCGCGCTGATTTACATGCAACCACTTTTCGGCCTCGATCGTGCTTTTCTTAATATCACGGCTTTATGTAATGTATTTATATGCGCCGGCTGAATGAGACCGAGAATAATGCACGGACTTCGGAGAATTATGATGTCCCGACGTGTATTTATGTCGTTTTGTAATGCGATATGCATCGCGGCAAAAATGAACGGCAATTACGCTCCCGCTCGCGCGCCCTTCCTTCTTTTATTCCTTCCAATTAAAGCGCGAGTTTGTTGCAATTAGAGCACACGAGTTGCAAGACGCAAGAAGTGCGTGCGTCTTTGCAAATTGGTGTTCGCGGGAAAAAAGGGGGGAACGAGAAGTTTCGGTGATTACGCGAACGTAATGGTGTCCCTTTTTCAGCCGATCGGCTGGCGCAATCGCGAACCGTGGTGTAAACCAGCCTACTCACGCATGTTTTTGTCTGACTAGCTTGAGTAAAAATCGAATCAATTTAGGTATCAATCAAGTCGCGCAAAAGTCCGCCGCAACCTCATTAGGTTCGACAATTAATCAACGAGTTACGTCATGGCGCCGCGCATAAATCTTTCCGAATAACAAGCCCGAGTCATCGTCGCAGTTTTCCGCCGCGGCTGTTTAGCAAAATTTCACGTCAATTCAACCGTCACGTTCGCGTTTTTGCGCGCGCGCGATTCGCCATACAAATATCATTATTAAACGATCAAGATAACACCAATTAAATTTCCATAAAAAGCCGCAAAGAATGTCTAATGCCGCGCCGAAGCAGCGCCATAAAGCATCTTTCGCAATGGAACAAATGCAACGTGTTCTCATGTGCGCTCACAGTAAACAGTTCATTACGAACAATTGCGGAATTAAATGCGTCGTTTATGCCGATTAGAGCGCGGCCTGGCGACAGTCCGCGTGATTTCGCACGCAAAGAGCACCGTTCAATTAATCCCCCGATTTATATTGCGCGTCGACGACTTTTTTCGCGCCATCGCGATAACGTCCGATCAATGCAACGCAACCGATTTTCTCCCGAACAATGTCCGCGACGAAATCGCGAAAAATCTCGTTCCATAAATCGTCACTTTTTCCAATGCCACCGCCGTAAATTGGACGCAACGTCTCTCTCTCTCTCGAAACCGACGGATTTCAGCGGACCGATCGGTGCAAACGCGATCGGTAATTAAGATAAACGGCTCCTCATCAACGCCAATACAATTTCGACTCGATCCGTTGAAAACGCTGCATCCGTCAGCCGGCGTTCCCACGGCCTTTGGCTCCGCGACGCAATCCACCTGTACGTACGCGAGCGATGCGTCGCGCCGATGAAAGTTCGGCATTAAGTAATTGCGGGCGCTTAATCTCGGGAGCGCTTTTGTTGCCGGCGGCGGTTGCGTCACCGCAGTCCTAATTTCTCCGGGACGACTGCGATCGGTCGGACCAATAAACCGCGTCGAAGACGATCTGAGGTTACGCAACGCGCCGGCGCTTTTTAATTGCCGCGCGGCATTGTGCAACGCTAATTTATGCGCGATCGGCCACGGGGTTTCGCGATTTATAATCGGCAATGGATATTCGCGCGCGTTGGATATTTCTCGCCGTCAACCGGCTGATCGATCGCGCCGATGCGGGCGCTCGTGCGTTACCGATTTGCGCGCAAAAAGACATGCAAATCGGCGTTTAGCGAAAACAAGGAAGATCGGCAAAAAACGCGCCACACGACACACGGATAAGCAATCGCACTTTCAGATCGGCTCCCAGAGCAGTCAGTTTGTCCTGTCATGTTCGCGGTTGCGCAATCGCGGGCTTTCCACGTTTCGAGCGTACGACACCGCGATCGGTATTTCCTAATCGATTTTTCCGCGGAACTGTTGGAGTTCTGTCATTAGGGCAATTGTGATAATATTTCGCGCGAGTATGTCGGACCCGATACATGCGATTATCTCGGACTTTCTTCCGGCGGGGTAATTGAAAGCCCGCAGAAAGCGATAGCTCGGTTTCCTGGGAAAGTGGGAAATAGGTGAGAAAGTGTAATGAAAAATCGGCACTGAAGTATTGACGTAATATGATTGATGGCTCGGATCAGCCGCATTTGTCGAAGGGTCATTTGGAAGCGAGTAAGCGTTATCGGGAGAAAAGTGCGGAGAAAATCGAGGAAAGCGAATCTTTTACGATGATTGTTCGGCGCCCGATTGTCGGACGTTTATTACTCTGCGACGCTTTCGGTGGCGTCGATTTTCACAAGGCGTATCGGCAATTCGGCAATTTGTTCGCTCGAGAAAACGGGTTTCACGCTTTGCAAAAACGGCGTTGCAAAGATTAATGAATGGCAGAGGCTATAAAGGCGACCTATTTGCGGCAATTTCGCGGTAAAGCGGATAATAAAAGTGCAGATTGACGGAATTATATCGGTTAGACATTTTTAATATCCTCGGCCTATTTTTATTTTGCCGTCACGTGAGGCGATTTTTCAAACATCCCCGTTATGTAAATTTCGAAATTGTTCGATCTTGTGTAAGATTGTTCGCACATTGCATTTTATTACTACAAACTATGCCTAAATCCCCGTCGTTCCCCTTCATACTCGAATTCGATTAAATTACAACCAAGATTATCTCTCCGAATTCGCCCGGGCAGAAGTCGTGGGCCGTTTAATTAGCCCTCTAATGAGGTTAATCGGTGCAAGTTAGGAGGTCCGGAAGCCCGTTCTGCGCAACCTTGGGCTCGCGCCGCAACTAACGTTACACTTCATCGCATACGTCCGACTGGAAACGGTGCTCGAAAACCGTTGCCGATAACGGCGTTTGATTTACCGCGGTTTTTCGAATTCGCGACGGATCCGTTCGAGATCGTCGACGATAAATGCGCACGGATTTCGCGCACTTTCACTGGCATTGGTGCTTGATTAGCTTGATTTCGCCGGGTCTTTCGTTTTTGTTCATTTTTGTCAGATTAAACCGCGTTGTTAATTGCGCCGCGCGGCTGCGTTCGGGCCCCGTTGATTAACGGCCCGTCTGACAAATCGCGCTAGAAATCCGGCGCGCAACACGTAACGTGCGTTCATAATTCATTTGTCCACGGGACCCGACTCCTTCGAGCTCAGCGCACGCCGCCGGTGACGTCCGACATTACTCTCGAAACAATTGAATGAATCATTATTTGCCAACGCGCCCGCCGCGAGACGAAACCGCATTTATCACGAGATATTTCAGCGGATCGCTCGTTACGAGCCTCGCGGATTGGGAAAACCGTTCCGCGGATTGTGCAACGCCTGATCCGAGACATTGGCGATTGTACGATTTTGATAGCAAACGTTCGAGTCGGCCGAGTTATGCAAACTAAGCCGACCGAGTCGTTGCAGTGGGATAATGATTTAATTACTTGCTATGGGAGTGAGTTTTCGTGTGATTTAAATACTGTGTCGTGGGAGAATTACTGGAGGTGGATTCACTCCTATAACACTCATAAGTGTCTTAGGAACGACGATTTTATATTGGGAGAAGATCGATAATTTTCAGACTTTACACTGTCAGTTATATACAGTTATTACTGAAGATTAGCACTTACGTTTGAAAATAAGGAGGAAAAAATTGAGCAACTCGTGGGATGAGATCTAGTGGAAGGAAAGTGTACTCCCCGTGTTCCCCGATAAAAAATGCGACTTTTCCTGTTCGTGTTGGAATAAGTATTTTTTAGTCCATAAATTGTCCGAGCGTCTACGGAGAAAAAGTAACGTACAATTTCTGACTATATTAAGTCGATATCGCAAGTTGATAGTTGGTTTTTATGAATATGTATCCGACGCTTAGAAGGTGTTATTATTCCATGTTCGCAGGCCGTCAAACTGGAATCGGTTCATCCAGGAAGGACGCGGTACCTCGTGGTCGTATCGTGCACTGGACGGCAGGATGCCGAGGAGAGTTGTTTGTTAGGAATAGATTGCAACGCCAGGACAACCGTAGGACTCGTTCTACGAGTTTTGGCCGACACAGCCATCACTCTTGACGGAGACGGGTAAGAACATTTTATTGCTCCCTTATTCTCACATACGCTACTAACGCACCAACACACGCGCGAATATTCAACGCCGGTAGTCTCGTCCTTTCTGCACATCTTACAATATTAATTGGTTCAATGTAAGCTGTAACGAAGTTTGTTACGGTTTTGCAATTTATTTGGTAAAATGTTCGGTTTATAATAAAAAAAAAGTGTTTTGTTTAGAGAAACTTGGAAAGGAAATAAAAAAATGGATATAAAAAAAAGTAATATACTAGGAAAACGGCGTGGTAAGAATAGAAATTAAATCGGTAGAACTTACCGATTAAGGTGGTACATCTCAAAAAGTAATTTAACGTCATGGTAACCTGTAGGATCTTGCAACTCCAAGGGTTACCGAAAGCACTTAAATATTCTTTGACAGTTTCATCCAACTTTATTAAATTCTTGTCAACATTATAAAAATGTACATAAAATATATCGAAAAAAATGTGAAACGGTTGTTATTGGAAAAAGTAAAACAAAATTTAAACTCTTAAACCTGAAATTCTTCTGATAAGCGACCTACCTTAACAACGTTTTGAATCAAATGAAACTTTAAATTTGAACGACTGAAATGTACGTTCATATATTGTGGTTAGGTTTTCGCTTACAAATTGGTGCTGAATATGTTTACAAAAAACATTCACTGTATGTTATCTATTGAAAGTTTTTTTTTATTCACAGTAATTTAATTTACAAATATATTCCTTTTCAACCCATCATGAAAGGTTGAGCCTCAAAATTTCAACCTTTCTTTATTCAAATGGGAGCAAAGCTGGGGCAATCGTGACCGTAGCTAATTTCGGTATGTTTAAAGAGGTGAAAAATTCTGAGATAAATTGAGACCATTCCTTGTAGTATTTTTTTAGTCGACACTAAGCATAACCGAATTTTGGCCAATTTAAATGATATATGCGAGAAAGCGAGAAAATCGAAAAAGTAAAAAATGTCAGAGTCACGAGTGACTAAGGATAACCCATTTAAGTTAATTACCCTTCAATTTTTTAATGACGCCAACATGTAAACGAAACCGACTACTGCATGCGCAGAATGTTTGCGCACTACACGAGTTGCCACTTGGGTTTACCATGTAAGCGTTCAGAATTTACCTCTTACAATTTTAGCCAGTCAAATGGTACTTCGTTTTCTGAGGGTATCAAAATGGTTCGGAAATAAAGGAGTAGAAAACTTAATCCCACTCCCTTTATTTTAGCATAGAAATTACAGTCATCATTTAGAAGAAGACATCCAGATACAAGACGATAGTTTCAGATTGAATCATTAAAAGGGTATTATTACAGATGTTTAATGGCGCAATTTGAATAATTCCGAAACATAGATATCCGGGAAGTGATCCGAGACCCGAGCAAGAAGTGGTTTCGCAGAAAAAAGTGTCGTTTGATTCCTCGCTGGATCGGCTTTGATGTATCCTTCATTCGCGCTACACAAATCGCAGCGACTGAAACGATGAGACGGATACCATTACGATCTCGTCCTTTCAATTACCCGGCAGGATGCGAATCATTATGGCGTGCTCGTAAAAAAACGACGTCGAAGTGTGATTTGCACCGAGAAAATCGCCTCTAACACGTCATTACGTTTACATAATGCGCGTCCAGTATCACAGTCCGAGTGTCATGTTCATAAATTGCGGGCGACAGGCCTCTGCGTTTGTGTTGGCGAAACAAACAAAAATATGCCCGCTTATTGCCTTTATAACTCAATAATTAATTCCAGCTGCTTATTCGGCTGTAAAATGCACAATGATACCGAGTCAAGTGTAGCAATTTTGATCGAGACTAATAAACAAGTCGTAATTCTTCATACCCGATAGTTTCCACGGTATTACAAATGAATCGGGGAAAACGTTTTTTCTTCGAATGCCCGTTCTTGCGCGAACAAAACCGTATCGCATTTAGGAGACACGGGGCCTCTCGTGGAATCGAAATAAGGGAAGTGGAGCACGTTACAGTAAAATGCGCGTCGCTCGAATGGCCCGGTTTATGTAGCATTATGTGTTTCAGTTTCAAAGAGGGGTTCCGACGAAAAGATCCAAAGGGGCCTGCTTCCTCACTTCCAATCGGCATTTATGTTCCGCTACAGAACTGTCATCGCGATGACATAATCGTCACTCGCGGCGCAATTAGAGTCCCTTTTTATGCACTCTGGCACAATTCGAAAGTGAAATCCGGGTTTCCGATTGTTCGTCGCTTAGAACGCGATCATTCGGCACCGCGAACAATGGCAGATCCGCGCTTTTAAGTGTGTTATCACACTTTTATCGCGAACAATGGCGAATTAGATTAATAAGCGACTCGGTGATGATTTCCTTTTTCCACGCCGTAATTAGCCGTCGTCGAAATTGCGGTGATGTTCAACAGCGGACTTATCCGGAGCATTCTGCGTGATTCACCGCGTTAAATTTTGCATCGCTGAAACGGGAATGCGAACTTTTACTTTTTACTCGGTCGCTCGACAAAAAGCGAGTGCCCATCAATTTCGCGGCTCTCAATTAATTGGTCGCTGCTCGAGAACCGGCGCAAAAAACCGCGAACTTACAGCCGCGCGGATGAAATCGCTAATAGAACCATTTAGATACCTAATGTACGCGGCGAGCGCGGCCCGGACTTTGTGTTGAACCGGGGCTCGCGAGATCTGATAAAATCTGCGGCGCGGCTCGATAAAGTCGGCCGCCGGTCAAAAGACGAAAAAGGAGTTGCAGGTTAAATGCCTGAGCGATATTATTAAATGCGCGTAATCCGAATAAGACTGCAAATTAGCGACCGAACGGTATCGGCGGCGCGTTTCGTCGAAACGCAGCCGGCCTGTCGGATTTATCTGCGCGGATATATCACTTAAGAATTGCGGGCATCGGGCCGTCCGGGGAATCCGCGCGCGATTAATCACGATTTATTTCGCGGCGAATAATTGCCGCCGTGTATCAGCGGGCCGGTTTCTCGGCGAATAATTCGAGTGAAAGAGACGCGCCGGGTATGATGAAAAGCCGCGGCGAAAAAAGGCGAAAGTCCGAACTAACGATCGGCGATTTTTCAGCGCGCTCGCTCGCCGAAAAGCGCGTCGAAATTCCGCGTTTCGCGCGCGCGATGATTGAGCTGCATACTTCGAGCGGTTTTCTTCGCGTTCGAGGAATGTTCGGTGAAAACGAAGAGCATCCGAAAGAGTCGTGATTAAATGTTTGCGCGCAGACTTGTACGAGGAAAAATGAAAATGAAACTGCATTCACGAAGAGAAAAGTTACCAAATAATTTGGTTTGTGTTTAGGAAATCAAATAATTTGCTTGAAATAACTAAGGAATTGTGTAGTGAAGTGCTGGTTTCAGAAAGCAAATGATTCTGGTGAACTTAACAACATTTTCGCAATAAAACGAGTTTGGATGACGTAACAAAAATTGTAGAAAAACAATTTGATTATCGTGATTAGATAATATAATTATTTATTATTTTAATAAAACAAGTTGTTATTGTAATAAACTTGTATATAGAGTTCAATTAATATATTATAAATATGCGGATAGAGGGAGTAACTAAATTAACAAATGAATACATTTTATTATTTAATACTAAATTGAGAATAAATTACAACAAACTTATTACCTTAATCATGTTTCACCGATCCAATCAATTTTGTAGTTTATTTAACCTAATTGCATGCACTATATAATTTGGTTTGAATTAAAAACCTTTTTCTCCACCTTCTAACAATTCTTTCCATTTGTGAAATTTGCCGAAATCCGATTCCTCTTAAGACATTCGAATTTCCTTTGCGAAAAGGGACTTTCAATTACGTTTTTTTACGAAGGGGCGAATCTGAATT
Source organism: Ceratoteleas bidentatus (assembly GCA_022817645.1). NCBI lineage: Eukaryota > Metazoa > Arthropoda > Insecta > Hymenoptera > Scelionidae > Ceratoteleas > Ceratoteleas bidentatus. The sequence continues at coordinate 42,122 of JABFPB010000174.1, forward strand.
AAAAAATATTCGAAGCCGAACAAAAGGGCCTCATAGAAAATAATTTAAAACTGGTTAGACGCGACGAAAGGTGGCTATCGTGGCGGGAAAGACGGATAAAGGGGAATAAAAAGATGGGCGGGGGCGCGGGGGAGGGCGGGGCGAGGGCCGCGCGCGGTTGAGGAAGAGAAGAAGAAGAAAGGACGGCAGGCAGATGAAGAGAAGAAGAAAATGAGCAAGTGGCGGGCAGTTCGCGTTCCTGCGGTGTCAACGACCCTCCCGCTCTTTCTGCGTCTTCGTCTAGCACACACGGCCGCGGATCGCGCGGTAGGTTCTGTCACGGACTCGCAATCGCGCGACGAAACTCGAAACTTGCACCGATGCGCAACTGACACCTGCCACCAGGCGAACCGCCGCCGCTGATAAACATCGGCTGCGCCGTGATTGGGCATTATCCGCGGCCGCGAATCTCGACGCCAGATCGGCCCGGCACTTTCGATCGGCAGCTTAGATGCGTGCTCTCGTTTGTTTGCGCGACGCGGCGACAATTTTTCACGCAAATTACGGCTCATTTCCTGCAGATAACGTCGAGGAAGCAGGTTCCTGAGTTGTTGATATTTGTTCGTTTTGAAAATTCACTACTGTTGGGATAAGGAATGTTGATGGGAATGAAGGGAGATTTTTGCGATGGTTTTGCACTTGAAGCGGTAAATTGTGAAGTTTTTGCGAAATCGAATACTGAAAAAGGAACGGTGCTTTTTAGAAATAATTTATCAGAGTGCTTGCAAAAGTCAGTCTTATTGAACATGAATATTCAAAGGAAAATTAAAAATAACCAACCAAAAACAGATTACCGGTTTATGAAGAAGTGAATCAAGATTTGAGGACATGTAAAATTGTGAAGGATTAGTAGTATTTGTCAGTAAAAAATTGTTATATTTAAGAGATTTTGCATACTATAAATTGTTTAATAAAAACGAAATTAACCTGAAGAAAATTCCACCATAGCATTTCTTCTTTGCATATAATTTCATTTATTTTAATACACGTCGTGTAAAAACAAGTTGGAGCGTATATGCAGAATGTTAAAACTCAACAACAGAAAGATATGATGCAAAGCGTTATACAGCAATAAACCATAGCGTCCAAGAAATGCCAACAATTTACATGACCAGATTATCCGACTAATTTCCATGTAACCCGACCAGGTTACGTGAATCGAATTCAGATTAGAACGCAAATCCGGATTTAGAATACGGGAGAATCCGTATTCAAGTCTGCAGGCTCTGTTGCAGCCACAGTGGCAAATTCTTTTTACGCACCCAGCAGTCGAAAGTGGATTAAAATTGTGATTTTTTTAAATACGTTTCATTTCCGTCCATATAATACATTATTTATATTATATTATGACATATTAAAATTAATCGAATGTAGAATGAGAAAAAGGAAATATTTATATCGCATAAAATACAATAAAAGGTAAGAAAGATGAAAAGAGATTTAAGTTTTATTTTCTTGCTACATAGGATTTTATATAGTTATCAAATAATCCGTGCTATTATAAATATTAATAAATAGAAAGTACAAATATTCACATTTTTATTTATTTGAAAATAAAAGTGAAAGATCCTGCTTATACATGATATCTTATAATAAAAGCAATTATTTAAAGATATTTGAAATTTTACTTGACTTACTTCAAATTAGGATATGGATTGATAGATTTTATTATTTAAAAATCTTATTTTAAGACATTACGCGTTTTACCTCGCAGTTCAGTATACAGCTTATTTAAGACCCTAAAAAGCATCTAAGAACGACGACAAAAATGTCTTAATTAAGACGCTATTTTTTACCGTGATACAAAATGTTCGTTTTAAATGTAGATATTCTCGAACAAAAAACTTGAACATTTGTATATACACCTGCCTTACATCAATTCACCTACCACACTGGAAATTAAATGTAGGTCAGAGTTGATCAACATCTACTTTAACGACTTGAAATTGTCGATTGAAAATTAAATTTTATACGCATTCCTCGTGGGTGAACAAAAAAAGGCAGTATGACAGTTCTTTACATCACTGCCTCTCTACCAATTGTCAGTAGACGTAACTGCAATGTAACACCATAAATAACGCAAAAATAAATTCTTACCTATACCTCCGTTGCGTTGAAATATTTTATTCATATGTTCCACATCTTTTTTGCAGAGGTTTCAGCGTCAGCGTTTGCGGTCGACAACACATTTTCAAGCCAGTTTCTGTCCAGGCTATGTGGTGAGTCCCATTTATTATGAAATGAAGTGCATTTTTCACACACTTGGGAGAACGCCTTTTTAATTCAAAACCTTTTTCACTGGTACAGTGTTATCGCCAAACAAATATATTTTTCAGCGAAACTAAAAGTAGACACGTTTGATATAGATGAAATTCGAAGAAAGATTCGCAGTGCTTCCAATATAGTAATACTTATTATTAGATATTCTTCGATATTTAGTTTGATCCAGTTTGGCAAAAGTAGTAGTAGCATTTTTCATAACTTTTGAATAAAACAAGAAATAATTACGATATTCACTCATACTGAACATATAAAAATAATTCAAGACTGATTCAGTCAAATTTCATTAATTCATTTCAATAAAAGATTCCACCTCAGGTATAAAATGTAATTACACGTTTTTAATTGTTACATTTCTGCATAAAAACAACCAAACAACCGCTCAATGACGAGCAATAAAACCTCCTCTTTTTTCTCAAACAGAGCACCATTACAACGTCATTACAGTTCTTAATTTTACACTCATTTCCAAAACAATTACATAAATGTAAACAAAACCTCGACCACAGAAGTAGGAAAGTTGCTCAGCAACTTTGCAAATTTAAGTTTCTACCACTGCTCACTTTACATTACAAACTTTTGACTTAAAACTTTTTAAATTTAATTTAAACTTTTCACTTGCGTAATTCCGCAAATTTCAAACGGCGAGCACTTTGAAATTACATATCGTCCGCAAGACAAAGTGCGTTCCAAACATATATTTCAAAACGCCGTATCGCGTTGAAATTTTCTCAATGCAATCCGAAAAGTCCATAAATCTCCCATATAATAAATAACGTCGGATAAAGTGCACTACAAAATAAATCATTATCGCATTATCGGGACTTTAAGCGACTGCACAATAAATCTGACGAAATGAGCTGATCGCGAGAAAGAGAGAGAGAGCTCATTATGAAAAGTGGCGTGCAAAAATGGGACTCGCGTGGCGAGCGGGGAAGCAGCGTGCTAGACGTACGTTTGCCGGTGACAATCGATACTTTTTGATAGCGTGATTGGGTCAGACGTGTCATTGTGTCGAACTAATAACCGTGGCCGATGGATAATAGCGTGCAATTATAACGGATGGTACTCGGGACACCCACGCGTGACATTAGCCTCGCGACGTGCACGCGGCTAATAATGCTCCGAGAGATACATAGGGAGAAAAATTCGCGCGTGTGGGCGATGGCTGTGATCGATGGCCGATTTACTTACGTAAAACTCGGAAAAGATCGGAGTATAAGGAGTGCGAACTTATTTGGATGCTTTGGAAGCGAGAAAAAATGGAGAGAGTGAAATACTGCGTTGGACATTTCTCTTGATTCGCTTATATATTGAAGTGATGTGTTTCAAAGTTGTATATAAATATAATTTATGCGTTGATAAAATATGTTGTATTTAAATATAATTTGGTAAAGGGTTTTCAAGAAGTGGAACGGTCGCGCGAATTTCAGGTCAGTTTGGTTAAAAATAAGTAAAGCACAATTCCCGATAAAAATGAATTCATCTTTTGTGTTTGTGGTATTATTTTCGTTCCAATTCATTAATTTCGAACGAACTCATTACTTATTTTGTAGTTGAATCGCAGTTTTTTACTCTAAATTAACTATTAATAACGTTTCGTGAAGTCGGATTAAACCAGATTGGCTCACCTCGAAATGTAAAACGATCGTTTTATTTCCAATCTGATTGATACATAATTAATTGCAAGCGAAATACATGCAGCAATCGCCGGTAAAAATAACGAACAGCCGAAGTCTATTAAAAACGCAATGCCAAAGCCGGTCTCGCGTTAATCCCGAAGATACCGTAATTGCATTATTCGAAGTAAACGGCGTGAAAACAATCCGGCTAACGAGATGTTGAAGGTACCATTTTTCGCGACGTTTCCAGTGGCAGCAAATGATTTAATTGTACCTCCATGTCCATGTCTAATTATACATAATTGCCCGTTGGAATCGATACTCTCGACATTATATCGTTTCATTCGGTTGCTCCGATTTTTACGAGTTTGGGCCGATACGATTTGATTTCATGTTTTGGCAAATGTTACCTAAAAAAATAACACATTCAACGTATTCTTTCTTGAAATTCGTTACATTGATTGACAATTAGTTAACGGTTCGACTTTTTGTATCTCCTCAGGAACATGATACCCGCATGTCATTTTGTTGCGTGCAATTTTGAATGCGTGTATTTTGATTGTCGTTTTTACAAAATAATTGAAGCGATCCCGTTTCTTATTTGGTTTCTTATTCATTATTAAATCATACCAAACTCGTGTTAGTTTGAGAATAAAAATTCTATCTACCATACGTACATTTTTGTTAATTAATACATATTATACAATTTTAAGAAATGTATGTCATCTAATGATATCGACATTGCTGTGCCAAATGATTAAGCTGACAAATATTTCTCCAACACATTGATAAAAAATATCTTACAATGCTGAGCTATTTAATTATTACTGCGGATTCGTTTAAAAAATCAGCTTCGTTTAACAAATTGAAAATATTTCTTCCATAACAATTTTGTTGTTTTATGAAAAATACAAATAAATTCCAAAAGGAGTTTTTCACCAAAGAAGTAGATTTGCAACATTTAAACTATTACTCTACATTTTTGTTTTTGTAAAATATCTCCTAACCTAAATTCAACTAAGATCGATCCATTTACATTTTTAATCATTTTTCTTTCATCACAAATCGTGACTTTCAATCCAAATTCTCTATCTCTAAATCCAAGTAATTATTCTCAAACCCAAACGATCCTCCAACGTACCTTTTCGCGCAGCATTTCTCCGTTTCTCGCGCATGTTCCACATGTGCCACTTTACAATACAGCCCACATGGAAACCCTTTCACCCCGGATTCGCGGGTAGAAAAATTGGCGCGACTCTAATGGCAGGGTTGAAATATGAACATCGTGAAAGTGAAGTGAATCTGAAATTGACGCGTAGGCCGGCGATGCCATCCGATTGGAAGCCTCTTTCGGCGAGGAGAAAACGCGTCCCACGCCCGTGCCGCTTATCGCCGCGCGTAATTGCGGTCGATATTGCCGGCTCCCTCGGACGATTTTCGTGGCGTCGCGCGTTTCGATCCGGCCGGCCTTCGGTCTCGTTAAGGCGCTGCGAGCGTATCTTCCTTGCGAATCGACGCCGTAAACAGACCGGCAGAGCCCGTCTGCCGCGCGTCGCCGCACGCAATTGTAATTTACAGGCACCAGCGAAGCGCGCTCGCGATACAGAAGACGTGGGCGAGTTCAACGAGCGCGAGATCACCGACAAAGCGCACGGGGCCTCACCGTATTTCCCGTCGTTCACCTTCTTTTCGTTCCCGCGAATTTCGTCAATTCGCACTTTCCACAAATACTGAAAATAACTAATTTTTTATATTCGGAAGTGCGACTTAAGAAAGTGCCTCACTAGAAAAACATTTTAAACATTTTTTTAAATAAGAGGTTAAGAGGTTAATTCCATCTTTTTATCTCGTTTTTCTATATTTAAATACGATGTTCATTTTCATTTGTTTTAAATATTTGTGTTTTGATATCATTTATAATCAAATCATAAGTATGCAATATAAATATTTTATAATCGATATAGTATGATAATTCGAAATTAATCAATTTTACATACACCGACTTGCATAAATGCAAGTGAACAGTTTTCACTTTCAAAGATACAGTCGATATGTTAAAGTGTCATTGCAGTTCGTTTGGGGTATGATAAAGAAAGCATAAATTAAAAATTGGAATTTGTTTGATGGTTTTAATTGTCAGTTATTGATGATCTTGTAATAAAAATATGCAAAAATATGTAATTAAATAAAGTGTTGGGGCGTATAAATCAATTGGATTGGAAATAATGAATCGATAACCCGCGCCTAAAAAAGGAGATTCGCAATACAATAGTTGGGTGATTAACTTGAAGCAAATAATTATGCGGCGCAAAGAGAAAAATAACAAACAAATAAATCTTGTGTGACAATGAAAATGTTTCTCTGTTTCTCTAAGTTAATAATGTTGGTCATAAACAGTGATGTAAGCAAGGTGAAAATTCAAGTCTCGCGAGTAATTGGTTATAATTTATCGAGTTAGCGCCAAACAATAGCTCACAGATATATCATGTTTAACGATTATATATATTTAAGTGCTGGAAATATTTTAATGTTTATTCAAATGGCGACGGAGAAAGCAAAAGTCCACCTTCCCTTGAATATCAAAACGTGACATTTTGCTATGCCAAGTATCTAATTATAATTATATCCATGTCTATAATAAACAGTGGACATGAACATTAATTATCAGAAAATCAATTGAGACTGTTTGAAGATTTGAAATCTCCAAGTGGTAAATGTCCGTTAGCATCGCTGCGTTTTTACAAGATTTTAAATTAATTAAAATATTAATTAATTCTTACGTTTTGTAATAGGTTATGTAACATCATGTAGATTAATAAACTTGGTAGCAGGACTTTATTGCGATAATGAGATAAATGCGAGCTATAACTTTCTATTTTTAATAGCCATTAATTATAAGCGGCATAATCGTTTTAACCAACGCCTTTGAAACTTTCTTTTGCATCCGATGCACGATTATACTCAGATGATTTTCTTAAAAATACCATTTAAGTTGCTCTAAACAAAGTAAACCGTCAATGTATTCCTCTCTAATTACGTGAAATTTCCTACTAACATCATTCAATGCATCTTATATAATCACACGAAAATTCAATCACTACCCGAAATCCATTTTACTCTCCCATCCCAATTGATGCTGAAATATCGCTTTTTCATTAAAGTTTAACGTATCTCTTTACTCATAATTGTAATGGCGTTTTAAATAATTTCAATGTAATTAACGTTTAATTTATAACACCAGCGCCACATTATCAGAAATTAAATAATTTAATTTGGTCGACGTATTTTTAAACTATTTTCGGTAGCAAGCACTACTTATCAATTAATATGGTAATTATGTCGTATAGATGAGTAATTTATAATGCACAATAAAATTATGCAACGAATATTGATCGCGTAATAAAATATTGAGCAGCAAAACATTATCTGATAATCGGTTTTCCCCGTGAGCTATATAGAGAGACGCCGAAAATCTCCTTGTCAGGCGTCGCGACGCCGCAGCCACGCACGCGTCGTCCTCGGCGTGATCCTATTTTTGGAAAAGCCTCGTGGTCCCGACGGGCCACTACGTTGAGTAAGATCCCACGGACCAACGCCCGCGCCATTTATGGCCGCGTTGCGACGTCTGCCATTGCCAAATTTCGCCGCTTCACACAATTTCTCACACATTTTTCGCGCTTTCATGTTATTAATCACAAACATGCTTCTTCCATTTCCGTATCAAAACTCGTTAACGACTAATTCATATCGCTCAATCAATCAGCTATCACACCGGATTTATATTAAGAACGAATCGAGAAATTAAGCAATTTACAATTATAAAATAATAGACGCAAAAATTACGTTTTTTGGCAAATCGATTAAATATTATTCACTGATTAAAAATAGCATACGTTTAATGAGCAATTTTTGTGTTTAATTGATAATGAAAAAGCTCCGGAAGCACAGCTTTTTTAAAATGTTTCAATGGAATAGTGCTAATTAAAAGACGTGCTGGGAATTTCGCGGACTAATTACTGGTGATCGAGTAAGATCCAATTGACACGTACTTTAGGTGTCAAGGTTCGAGCGAGGCTTGTCAATCGAGGTCGGTCAGTTTCCAGATCGTTGTCCAGCAATTTCATGTTTTTCCAATGCCAACAGTTTCTAGCTGGTCGGGCATTCGCGATTGAGTGATTAAAATCTGTATTAATAGAATTGTTTTTGGCCGCTGCAGAATAGACGCGATGCCATTATAGGCCTTCGGAAGGGTATTTATGGATTTGCTGAGTTTATTTACGTGGACGGCCGTATGTGTTTTATTTCGTAGTTTGATAGAGCCGCGAAAAGTTGATCGTGGAAATGGTTTTCCCATTCGGGACAGAGTTCTGATTATTGTTTAAAGAGTTTAAATAATATTTTAAGCATTTCGTTACATATTAATTAGTTATTTCAAATTTGATTTCATTTAAATTTAATCGGTGAGTTTGGAAGATAATGCAATAATGTTTGTTACTCTCTTAAATGAAACATAAATTAAGTTATTTAACTGGCGTGGCTATAGGTTATAACCATTTTGGAGTTCAGCTACAGAACCTGCAGCTGCTGTAGCGGTCGAAATAGATGCATCAACGTATTCGTTTACCCATTCTCAGTCAAGTGTTAATGCTCGATAATTATAATTGCATCTCCATTGTTAATTTAAGGTGAAACATGAGTCAGTTTAATTCATGCACTGGACTAGATTATAATATTAAATCGAATTAAAATAAAAAAAATAATAATAAAAATATTCAGTCATGATGTTACGTTGCTTAGTTAAATACTTTCATTAATATTTAATGAAGGTTATTGAATGAATCTCTATTAGTAACCAATAATTCATTTTCGAGAAAAGAAAGACATTTTTAAACATACAGAATGAGTTCACCAATTTTCAGGTTTAATTAATTCATATTTATTTAAGTTGCGAAACATACGATATAAAAATGTACAAATGGTATAAAAATAATTAAACATGCATTTCCTTACGCCCACAAGCATTTTCGAGCAAATTTGGACCCTCCGAAAATAGGCGAGATTCCATTATAGACCTTCGAAATTATATATGTACCTTTTCAGACAAACTGCCCGGTATTTATAGTGAGAAACTAATTTGCGACAAAATTAATAACCCGAGAAATTGCCCATGTAGCACATAACCATGGAAAATCTCACGAAACGGTGCACTCCCAAAACAGCATCGCTTTTTCTATTTGCCTCTAAATTCAACTGAATGGATGAAGCTGAAACTGGCAGACTATAGTCTAGCAGATTGTAGAAAAATAATGTGCAGTTGCATCATCATTTTTACCATTAATTGTGCATTGTTTTTAGTGTAAATATTAATTATTTATGACTTTATTATACAATTTTGTTAACATTTGCTA